>PVLA01006362.1:64267-125671 GCA_004027455.1 Hydrochoerus hydrochaeris | reverse complement strand
AAGAGGAAGGGGAGGAGGAGGAAGGGGAGGAGGGGAAGGGGACAGTCCGAGTGTCCAGCCCCTGCCCCGGGCCCTCCCAGCTGCAGCCCGGGGTGGACCCTGCAGGGCAGATGTCCTTGACATCTAACCTCATGGCCAAGGGACGGTGAGTGGCAAGGGCTCATGGGGGCCACAGCGCCCACAGCCACGTGCAAGGGGAGCCCGGCTCCGCCCCGGGTACCCCATCACACCCCCAGTCCATTAAGTGGGGGATGAAAGGGAAGGTGCGGGGTTCATCTGCACCCCAGCCCCGGCGGACCGGGCTGCATCTCCACCCGCACTCACTGCCCCGGAGCCCGGCCCCCGGCCACAGCCCTGGGGGAAGGAGGGGACACGGCACGCGGGCGCCCTGAGTCACAGCCACTCGTGCAAGTCCCCTGGAGCCAGGGCTCCTCGCTCCCTCGACAACCCCACGCCCCGGCAAATGTATCCACATGCGCGCGGCGGCTGCAGTTTCATCAAACACCGCTGCACGGCTGGGGTGGACGGGCCACGGCACAGCAGCCTGTCACCCCGCTGCCCGCGACAGCAACCTGCAGTAGCAAAGGCTTCTTTTTGTGTAACTGCATTTTTCTGCCAGACTTAAGACAGAGTCTTGCTATGTGGTTTGGGCTGGTCTTGAACCCACTATGCATCCCGGCTTGGCCTTGAACTTGCTTCGATCCTCCTGCCTCAGCCTCCCAAACACGGGGATGACAGGTGTGCACCACCACGCCCGGCCTCCTGTCGCATAAAAGGGACGCTGACAGCGATTCGTTGCTGGTTCCTGAGGGCCTGGCACAACTCCCAGCTGCCATGTGGAGCCCTGGTACCAGAGCTGCAGGGGCACAGGTTCCTCAAGGGCAAAGCCACATGGGTTCCCGGGAGGCCACCCTACTGGAGAGGCCGAGCCCTGCACCCTAAGGCTGGGAGCGCTGACAGGGCAGGCAGGGCAGGAACCGGAGCCGGAAGTGGGTACAGGAGGTGGCAAACGCACCAGCCTGGCGGGCTCTGTCCTCCAGGTCCCCACAGCGCCTGCCCACAGCCTGGCTGCAAAGACAAGGACTCAGGAGCCCTGACCAGAACAGCCCATGTGGACACGGCTGCCCCCACCGCACCCCGTCAGATCCGGCTTGGAACCCGGACAGCAACGAACAGCAAGCGCGTTCACTCCCTGCAGCCAGAGAAACGCCGCCCGCGGTCAGCCCAGACACAATCCCCACAGCCCGTCCCCTCCAGAGCTGCAGCGTAGAGACGGGGCGGGGGGCGGGGTCAGCTAGGAAGCTCCTTCTCCCAGAAGGACATCGCTTATCACTCCTGTCATCCAAGGCTCCATCCACCGGGAGGCTGAGGCAGGAGGGTCACAGTTTTGAGCTGAGCCTGAGCAACTCAGCAGCCTCGGAGATACTGTCTCAAAATAAATTTGAGAAGCGCTGGGAAGAGAGCTGCTGGGAGGGGTCAATCCCCTCAGGCACTGCGAAGGGAAAAAGGCAGTTTCTATTCTGGGTCCGGGCCACAGCTACAAATCAAGGGCAGTTACCGAGGAGCGAGCTTTCTTGTCTCAACGCTGAGCTCTTCTCGTGAGACAGGGCTTTGCTGCCTAGGCCACGTGGACCCTGGCCTTGCAGGGATCCTCCTGACTCAGCCTCCCAAATGTCTGTGTTACACACCGATGTGCTCAGCCACACCCCGCCGCTGACTGACCACCATGCTAACCGAAGCGAACCACGAGGCCCTTGGCCCTGGCGACGGGGCTGGCCACGTGAGATGCCCACGATGGGCCCCACAGGTCCCTGGACACAGGCTTACAGGACTCAGGGGTTTCGTGTCGACCCATCGCACCCTGCCAGCCCCCAGAAAGCAGCTCCTGGTGTTTGCCTGATAGGGTCCCTGACGCAGGGCTGCCGGCTTTGTGTCCCTGGTGCCACTGGCAGAGAGACAGAGTCTCCTGCGCTGTTCCGAGGCAGAGACTGGCCGGTCCCTGTCCCCACGTGAAGCAGAGCCTTCCTGGCCTTGGCCACCGCCCGGGCCCAGGCAGCGCTTACCTGCCTGGGCGGCCAGGATGAGCGCCGTGTTCCCCTCGCTGTCCTGCCAGTTGATGTCAATGTGGGGACACTCCGCAAGGGCCACCACAGCGTCCACAAAGCCATGGTAGCAGGCGACAAGAAGGCCGGTCTAGAAACAAGAGGGGAAGCAGGTTAGAGGCCGGGGCGGCTGGGACCCCGCCCCCACGCCCTGACACCAGCACAGGCTCATGCTGCCGCCCTGCAGCTTGGGCACAGCTGAGGGGCGTGGCAAGGACGGCAGGAGGCCAGAGCCACCCCCAGGGGACAGCCCGCAGGGTGGGGGCAGAAGAGGAGAATCCAGCTGACCCCAAAGTTCTGCCTAGGTAGTGAGGTTCCATACAAAGGGCCAGAGGAGCCTGGGCCAGAGCTTAGGAGAGCAGCCTGGCAGAGTTCCGGCTACAGCCGGTGGGATTGTTTTCATTTCTTGGTTTTGGGGACAGGGCTCACTATGAAGCCATGGCTGGCCTTGAACATGTGGAGATCCCCCTGCCTCAGCCTCCCAGGTGCTGGGGTGATAGGTGTGCACCGTCACACCTGGCAGGTAACTGCTTTCACTTTTTACAGGAACTAACACGGGGGCTGAGGGCGCTGACCTCCCTCTGGGAGCCCCTCACCCCCTCAGCCCCAGCCTCCCCGGAACAAGCACCCTCGGGTGCCGCTTCTGCTCTCCAGTCCTCTGTCCCATGCGTGTGCCAGCAGCCTGGACCTCGGCTTATGGGATCGCTCAGTGAGCGCCAGCCATGAGCTGGCAAATACATCCCGGAAGTCAGGCGTCCTGGTGGGGAGCCCTGCGCACTGCTCACTGTCCCCAGAGTGACAGCGGCACTTCGGACTCCGTCGCTGAACTGTACTCTGCAACCTCAGAGCCTGGGGATAGAAACCCTGGCCAGCCTCTAGTCCCAGCATGCAGGACGATGAGGCAGGAGGATCTCTGTGAGTTCGGGGCAGGCTGGGCCACATGAGTTCAGGGCCAGCCTGGGCTACATAACAAGACCCTGGCTCAAAAAAATTAAATAAATTCTCTAGTACCCACCTTCATAAAAGCAAAAGGAAACTAATGCTCAGCTACATTTTACCTAACCCAGCACACTCCAAACACTATCACTTCAGCATTTGACCGACATGAAAAATGAAGCCGAGTCCCTTTCTCTGACTCCCATCTGGGTCGCGTTGCTTCCAGGAGCTCCAGAAGGGTTGCGTTACTTTCTCTGCCTCTGCCGCTGGCTGTTTAATTTGCTGTCTGATTTCTTTTGAGGGGGGACAGCATCTCACTGTGCAGCTCAGGCCGGCCTCAAACTCACTCTGTAGCCCAAGGTGGCCTCAATCATGCAGCGATCCTCCTGCCTCGGCCTCCTGAGTGCTGGCACTGCAGACATGTGCCGCCACACACAGCTGCTGTCCTAGCTAGACACAAGCCTTTGTGCTGGGTTTTCCTCTCTGTGACTGAGGAGGCCCTTGCTATTGAGATGCCGAGGCCCCTCAGGCAGGCTGAGCAAGGCCGTCCTCACAGCCGGCCGGCCCTGACCCCACGCCTTCTTGTCCGCAATGGCACAGAGCGGGAAGCTCGGGCTGCTTTTCCCAGCAGCTTCCCCAGCACAGTCCGCGCCCAGCCGCTCCGCCTGCGGTCACCGGTCAGCAGCAAGACGTTGAGCGCATCTCGGGGTTCGGGTCCGCAGCTCCACCAGCCCACCTGGGCCCCCCCACCCGAGATCCGGTATCTTGAAAACCCTGCTCTTCCCTCTCAGAACTGCGGCAGCTACTCCGGAGGCTGCAGGGATCCCAGTGTGACAGCGGGGGACAGAGGCGACCGCGGGCTCTCGGGAGGGGCCGGGTCAGGAGGGTCAGGCTGACTCTGCTGAGGGCCAAGGGCCGCAAGTTCCTGCTTGCTGGAGCCCGGGCAGCCCGGGCATGGGCATGGGCAGAAAGGGGCAGGAGTTGCACTATCCGGTTTAAGCCACCGCAGGGACACCGTTGTGGCCACGCTCGGCCTGGCCTGCCGGAGCGTGTGTCGGCGCGGTGCACACCCGGGTGCTGACCTTCACACTCGGTTCGGGCTCCAGGCTGCTTGGCCAGGCGGATCCCAATGCGATCAGTCAGGCCGGGGCTTCTCCACCTCCTCCTCGGCTCCTCGGCCGGAGCTGGGGCGCAGTGCCACCGTCACCATGGTCTGGTTTGGGGTCCAGCAGGGGCTGGAGGAGCGCACTTCCAGCTGTGTCTGGTGCGTCACCGAGGGGTAGCCATGGGGACCGGACCTGGTCCCTGGTCCCTTCCTCCCGGCGCTGTCCCCTGCCATGCTTCCTGGCCACCGTGCCCTGGGCAGCTCTGCTCCCCTAGGCCCTTCCGCCGCGACACTGCTGCCCTGGAGCAGCGGACCATGGGCAGGGTCCCCTGACACCAGAGCAGTGACCCCCCCCCCCCCGCAACTGCCGGTGTGGAAGCATCGTGAGGTGACGCAGCCGCCAAAAACGCTTGAAAAACAGGAAGGTGCAGGGGACGAGGTCCCACGCGGGCCAGACCAGCAGCTCCAGGGCCCGGCTTGGGCCCCGGTTCCACCCCAGGCAGGACCCACCTGCACCCCTGACCCGGGCGGCCACACCCGGCTCCTTCAGGCCCTTCCAGCCGCGCTTCGCCACTCCTCGCTGGCCGCACCGCGGTCCCCTGCAAACTGCAGCTCAAAGCCCTGCAGGCCCGGGCTGTGCCACATGGCCACACTGCCTGGCGTAGAGCAGCCCTCAGCAGACGCCGGGCCGCAGGGGAAAGGCGGGCTCTGAGCCTGCACCCTGTTTCCCAGTGCCTGCCATCTGTGACACACGGGGAAGCATTCGTGGAGACTGAGTCCAGGCCTTCACGGCTAGCTACAGCCTCAGCGCTTTTTTATTCTGAGGTGGTGTCTCAATAAATCACTAAGCTGCCCAGGCTGACACCCACCTGCCCCGGGCTCCCAGAGCACGGGGATTGCAGTCAAGCACCAAGCAGGCCCGGTTAGCATGTGTTGTTCCGTTTGTGCGGCTGAGCCGGAACCCACCACGCGCTACTGAGCCACACCCGCAGCCCGGGGAGGTCTCGATGTGCCCCCCGAAGGGGCAGGCCCCACCTCGCCCAGCGCCCTGCACCCTCTGACCCGAGCCCGCACGGGGCCCCCAGCTGCTCCCGCCGTCCAGAAAGGAAATGACCCGAAGCCCCTGGAGACCTGGAAGGAGAAGCGGGGGACACTGTCACCCCCGGCCAGTCTGCGCGTCATGAGAAAGAAAACGGAACCGGCCCAGGAGCGCCCCCTGGCGGGAACGCTGGGGTGCGACGACCTCTCACCTCCGGGGTCCGCATCGCTGCCCCTCAAGGTGGGGCGGAGTTTACACTGGCAAAGGGCGGCGGAGGACGCCTATATTTGACTCACACGGTTCTGCTTCCAACAGACAGCTGCCTAATGACGTTTGAAATAAAAAACAGGATAAGCACTGATAAAAATATGGAAAACAGGTCCCAAAATTCTTGCCAAGGCCGGGCTCCCCGGCATTGTTGATTGTTTCCCTTCAGCAGTAAGTTTTGCACAAACTGTGCGGTGCCCTTTGCTTTGTTTTATTTCTGAGACAGAGTTTCACTGAGTCCTCACGTTGGCCTCCCACTCACTGTGTGAGCTGGCTCCTAACTCACAGGGATCCGCCTGCCTCAGCCTCCCTCCCACTGGGATTACATGCCCACCAAAATCTGTATTTTATTATCACTCGGAACCTCTCTTGGATGTGAGGTCTCAGTCTCGGACGGCTAGTCATTTATTAGATAGTTCTGCTGCCGGTTCGTGTCACAGAGGCTGACCCAGTCGCTCCAGGGCTGGCAGTGGTTTGCACCGGGCTGTCGTCACACACGCACCCAGGGATGGCGGGAAATGGCACCAGCTGACTAAGCCAGCCTGCAGGCAGCGGCTGTGACAACAACTGACTACCCCTCAGACCTCTTAGTCAATCCACCATTCTGAAACTAGCAAACTGCCCCACGGCACGTACATCACCCCAGTTCTGGGAGGCTGAGGCAGGCGGATCACCAGCCTGGACTATGTAATGAGACCCCATCTCAAAAAACCAAGGCAAAACAAAAGTGACAGTCTTTCCTACAGTGAACAGTTACTTCTACTTATAATCACAAAATACAGCATTTTTAAGGAAATAAAAATTCTGCCAAAGTGTCCCATCTCTTGCTTATTTAATTACATAACCAAGTTCAGATTGTGAGGAAAAAAGAAGGCTGCTTCTTATCCAAAGAAACAGTTGGGAGAGTATAAATAAACTCATTTTTTCTAATTTAAAAAAATTTTGATAGAGGGTCTCAGCGAGCCTCAAAGCTACAGGGATCCTCCTGCCTCAGCCTCCTGAGTGCTGGGATTACATATGTGTGCCATCGCGCCTGGCTGAACAGATTTATAACCTGAAATCAATCAGTGAGGAATAAATGGCACCTTTCAGGATCTATAGCTTATGAATCTGCTTTATGAATTTCTCACAAAAATGCCCCATAAAATTTCAAGAAAGGATTCTAACTCGTGCCTAATGTTGAAATGAAAGAACTGCTCCACCCTCCAGCTCAGCGCCCTCTCCTGTCCTCCCCTCGCAGCCCGGCAAAGGGCCAGGGCCTCAGCCGGCCCTCAAGTGACAAGTCCTGGTTTACCTCGAGAAAGGTGTGGTGGAAGTGGACACGGTCAGCAGGGGGGCAGAGAGCCAGTGGCTGGCCAGGCGCCCCCATCCACGCAGAGGCTGCTTCCTGGGGGCTTCCGGCTCCACCAGGCTGCGCCACTGGGGACCTTGGGCGGCAGCAGGGGCGAGAATCCCGAGCGCCAGGTCCCACTCAGCCTCCAGAATTAGGAATGAAGCAGGATCAAAAACACAGTGAATATTTAAATTAAAAAACAGTGAGTGACTATAAGAGACCCAGTGGGCAGAGGGCGGCCCTGTCCCCAGGGACACCCGCTCACACGCAGATCAAGGCTGGGAGCAAAGAGCGCTTCCCGTGGGAAGTTCAGGCCCGCGGAGGACCAGACATCCCTTGGGGCAGAAAACCAGAAGTCGCTGGGCAGGAGCCAGGACCGGGCCTCCCAGGTCACAGCTGAGCGTGTGGAGGGACTCGGGCCGCTGGCATCTACAATCCCAGCTCTCCCGGAGGCTGAGGCAGGAGGATGGCGGATTAAATGCAGCCCAGTCAGCTCAGCCACTGTGCTGGGCCCATCTCTAAATGCAACATCAAAAGCTGGGCTGCGGAGGCAGCTCGGCGGGCGGGGAGGCCGCGGGCCCCAGCCTCGGCCCCCAGCTTGAGGGTCCCAGCCCCGGCCCCCAGCTTGAAGGCGGCGGGTCCCAGCCCCAGCCCCCAGCTTGAGGGTCCCAGCCCCAGCCCAGGGGGAGCCGGGGAGGAGGCGCTGCAGTGTTGCCCAGAGCCGCAGCGGGCTCCGGGGCTGCAGTCAGAGTTTTCCTCCTAAAACTCTGACTCGGTGCGGCCTAACTATTCCCTTCTATTTTCAAAATATTCCTCAGGCGCGTGGCCTCCTGCTTTTCCTTTTTTAGTTTTAACTGAGTCACCCACCGATCGCGGCTTCAGCTGGCCTGCGGCTGCCAGCCAGGCCTCTGAGCCACAGCGGCGGCGCTGCGGCGCGGCGCCCTGGGCCCGGCGTCTGTCCTGAGGGTGTTCCTTCATGTCCCCTCACTTGACTGTTTTTAAAGTTAAAAAAACCTTAATCTCCAGCCATCTCCCAAGTGTGAAGGTGCTGGGCACCGTCAGTCACAGGGCGATGCAAATGCGGCCCGCGGACAGCGCCCACACCTACCGGCGCGGCTAAAATTACAGGCTGCCGATGCCAAGTGCCGGCGAGGGTGGGCGGCAGACGGGAGCCGGCTGCTGCTCAGGCTCCGCGCAGGCCTGGTCATGACCCAGTGGCCAGCACGCTGCTCTCCACCGTGAAAGGCAGGCGGGACAAGGAACAGGCCGCTCGGGGCCGCTTTACCCACGCGACAGCCGCTGGCCATGAACAGCTGGGTGCGCACCCCGGAGCAGCGGAGTGATGACTCAGCAAACCCCTTGGCCGGGGGAGGGGAAGGGAGGGGAAGGGAGGGGAGCCCCCCCCCCAGCGACACCCACACCTCAAACCCAACTGCAGACCGGACCCGCAGTGGGGCAGGGCGGGTGGCTGGTTCCACCCCTGGAAATCCGGAGGCGGGCAAGCCTAACAGAGGTCACAGGGCCTCTGCCCCCTCCCAGGGGAGCCCCCTGAGGGCCCAGGCTGCTCGGAGCTCAGCTCGGGGAGGGCCCCGAGGTGCACAGCATGAACCCCTCAGCAGCAGGCACACTGGGGCAGGGCCCAGGCTTGGGACCCAGCTCTGCGCCAGTCTGAGCTCAGCCCGGCAGTGGGCAAGGCCCTGCTTCAGGGCACAAACGACAAAGGGCTGGGGGCAGGGGGCAGCCCTGGGTTCAGTCCTGAGCATGGAAAGCAAATAGTCGGACAGAGACAGACAGACAGACAGACAGAATGGATCTAACCTAACAAGCCTCTGCCAGGATTTGGAGAAGCCAGAGCCCTGTGCCTCACCTCTCAGAACTGAAAACCACTCGGCCACCGGGGACAGTAGTGGTCCGCGCCCAGGTGCGCAGGCCTGACACATGGCACACCCATGTCCACCCAGGACATCACCAACCTCGGACAAACGCAGTTCTGCTCCTGAGGAAAGTGCGGCCGGGCGAGTTCGTAAAGACAGCGTGGTGACCGACGCGCCACCCTGAGCAGGCGCCCACCGGGTTGGCTGGGGAGAGTCCCGGGGGGACGGAGGCCCCGCCTTGTGCTCACAGCCGGGTGGACGGGAAGGGTACCCACACACATACCCCATCTTCAGGGAGCTGCCTGCCTCTCCTCGGCCTTGGTCGTCATCCCCTGGTCTCCGTGCAGGCCCTTCAGCCTCCCAACGGGGACTCTGGGGACTCTGCACTGAGCTCCCAGCCTGCGGCCTGATCCCCGGGATCTGCCCTGTGGACAGCCCCCTGCACCCTCCGCACTGACTGGGGTGGCCTTGTGAGCCAAGCTTGTAAGGCCTTGTACGTCTGCACCCCTCTCCCTGAGCCTGTCTCTCCAGAGGGGACACAGAGCAGAGTCACAGGGGCTGGAGGAGGAGGGTGAGGAGGAGGAGGGAGAGCGGGGGGGGAGGAGCAGGAGGAGCAGGAGCAGAAGGGAGAATCAGCCATTGCCTGCTGGCTCCGGGCTCCTGCCTGGCCGAGGACCTGGGTACAGCTGACGCCACCGGGTCAGGGCTCGTCAGAGTCAAACAGCTGACTTCATAGCATGTGCGTTTACCACGATTTAAAAAGCCAGGGATGCAGTCTGCAAACACCCTGAGCGGCACAGCTCACACGGCGGTGCGTCCCGGTCCCGCTGTCTAAACGGCTTCCTGATTTTGACCTTCTGTCTGTATCAGCGGGGCTCACAAGACGAAATGGCCACACACATGGTCAGTGGGCGCCTGTCCCCGCCCTCCGGCTCAGTCCAAGTTCTCAAAAATGGGAAGTTTTGTTTTTGTTTCTGGTTTTGCTTTCGCTTTTGCTTTAATGCAGCCTAAAGGGACACAGAACCCGGATAAACCTCAGAAACACCTCACCCAGGACAGAAGCCCGGTGCGGGACACACGGGAAGTCCAGCCCAGGCTCTGCTGACCTCTGGGCCTGGAGGGAGGGAGGGAGGGACACACGCGGACCAGGCCTGGGCAGGGGGACGCACAGGTGCACGGGCAGTGCAGGCTGCACCTGGAATTCTGCCCCGCGCCGGGCCCCGGGTGCGTCCCATTAGAGTAACACCCCGTGACCTCGAAGCTGTCAAAGCACTGCACCTGGGGTGACATCGCTGCCCGTAACTCACCACCCTGCTGGTGGCACAAAAGTAGACCACACAGCTTTCTCTGTGCAGTGCACTTAATACTAGCTACGTGTACAGGCAGCAGGAAGCTGGGGCCGGACCTTCTACAGTCGGGAAGGGGCAGAAAAAGAGCTAAGCTGTGAGGTGTGCACACCCCAGCGCCCCACACGAGAGCTGCAAACACGTACTGAGAAGAACAGTGTAAGCAGGGGGTGGAGCTGTACTCGGGAGGCTGAGGCAGGAGGATCTCCACCAGCTCAGGGCTGGCCTGGGTTCCACAGTGACCGAGTTTAAGGTCAGCTGAAACTACACAGCCAGATGCTGCCTCACAGGATAATAAAAATAAGTGACCGTGCTACTGTTACTGTACCGCACTGTACCTCTTAGTGTCTCAGAGCGTCTCTCCGAGCTATGACGCCAGCACGCTGGAAGGAAGGTCGCCGGCCGTGCTATGCCAGCGACCACCTCATGACACGGCCGGGTCAGAGGCAGCAGGACCAGCACCGGACGCCAAGCAGGAGGCTCCGAGCGTCACCCAGGTAGAGGGGACCGCAGATGAGGCGGCAGGAAAAGGGTATCTGACCCCAGGAGAAAGGGCAGGGAAGCGGAAAGGCCCAGCTCCCGGTGCGGGGGCAGAGTCCAGTCACTTGGCAGGGTGGCTGGATTCCTTTCCAGCCTGGAACAGGCTGTCCAGCCCAAGCAGGAAAACTGGCTCCCCCAGGGTCCCCCGCCCCAGTGCCAGTCTCAAGGTCACGTCACCCCTGTCCCCGACTGGCCACTTGCTCACTAAGCAGGCAACAGTGGGCAATTCCCAAGGCCTGTGATCAGGAGGAAAAGCTGGGCAGGACGAGAGCCCAGGACGGGGGCACTGTGGGTGCCAACTCAACCTCTGTGGACACTCGGGGTCCCCAAGGGGTGCTCAGGGCGCCCTCTGCGGACCCGGCTCTGAGCGACCCGTCCATCTCCTGCACTTCCTAACTGCCTGGGGTGCACGGCTTGTGCCCTCCAGAGAGACGGGCCAGCGGTGTGGTGGCACTTGCCTGTGATGCCACTCGGGAGGCTGAGGCCGGACAGCCACCGTACGATCTAGGCCAGCCTGGCCTTGGTAGTGAGCTCAAGGCCAGCTTGGGCCACCTAGTGAGCCTCCGTCTACAGAAGAAAAAAGAACAGAATCCAGACCCCAGCCCCTGGCAGGTGTGACTGTGACCACATCTGAAAAAAGGTCTTTGTAGGTGGCAATTAAGGCTCCCAAGAGAAGGAAGAGAAGGTCACCCAGGACTCCTGAGACACAGGCACCCAGAGAAGCCCCTGTGCGAAGTGGGTGACGCTGGAGAGAGCTCCCCACAGCGAAGGAGCTGGGTGAGGCCCGGGGTAGGGTCTGTCACCCAGGTTTGGGACATCAGCCTCCAGGACCCCCAGAGAACACAGCACCACAGTCAGCCCCCAGTTCAAGGTGACTGATCCCCCCAGGGCTGCAGCCGCTGCGCCCCTGCCAGCAGCTGGGCACAGCCTCCCCTCTGCGGCTGGGGGCGCTGGTGCCCCACCACCACTACCACCACTGAGCACCCACTCTGTGCTCTGTGGAGGCCGAACCCTGCTGGGGTCTCCTTCTGGCTCCACCCAGCACCCCCTCACCAGAGGTCACCCTGCCCCACCCCAAGGTCGCGCTGCTGCTTTCTGTGCCCAGACCCAGCCCTGCCTGGTGACCCAGGGGGCCCCACACCCACTGTACCTGCCCCAGGCAAGCTCAGGCCCAGGCTCGGCAGGACTGCAGCCCCACTGGGCACCCTGCCCCCACATCCACGAGACTCCCCTCCCCACAGCCCCGCGCCCCACTGAGGGGTCCGGCCACCCCCAGACCCTGCCTGCGGGCCTTCCAGTCCCCTGCTCGCCTTCCTTGAACCCTGAACCTGGTGACCTGCACCCTCCTCACCCCAGCCCCACGCTCATGACCTACCATGGCACCCCCTTCACAGGTTGGACCCCCCCCAGATTTCAGCTTGGAGCCCCGACCCTCCTGGGCCCCTCAGGGCCTACAAGGCCTGTGGGGTGCACATGACCATGGGCATCAGAGGGTTTAGCTCTAGGCGTTCTCCAGCCTGGGGACTCTGGCAGGCTTGGGGCTCACCAGGCCATGGAGGGGGCCAGGGTGGGGTGAGGGCTCCACCCCTGCTTCCAGGGTGCCATGCGGGGAGCCCTGTCCTCTGCAGTAGTTAAGAGCTGAAAGTGACCCCAAGTCACCTCTCTACCAGTGACCGACTCTGGTGACCAGGTCAGGGGCCAAGGAGAAGAAAGGACCAAGGGGAGAGAAAGGGCACCGTCCTTGGTGTCCTTCTCTAGGGGACAGGGACACATCCCCGAGGGACAGTCCAGAAGGGAGAGCTCAGGAAGGGACCCCACCTGTCGGGAGGGCGACATCCCCAGCTCCCGAGGCTCCAGGCTTGTCCCACTGGCTTTGCCCACCTGGGAGACATGGGAGCAAATTCCATCCATGTCACCCCAGAGCACCAGGTGACAGAGCCCAGCTAGGGTGCAGGTGTCTTAGTTACTTTTCACTCCTTGCTGGAAGGAAAGGTTTATTTAGCTCACAGCGCGTGGAGGTTTCAGTCCCGAACCAGCCGGCTCCAAGGCGGGGCGGCAGGGTGAGCAGCAGGGGACAGCCGGCCCCCAGAGCAGACAGCGGGAGGTCACAGGCAAGCGGGCTGCCCGCCCCGGGGTGGCTGTGGTGCTCCTGGATCTCCGCCCTCTCCTCTCGCACACTTCCTTACACTTCTCAACTCCTCAGGTCCTCACAGTGAGCAACACCCCCGAGCCCTGAGGGCAGCGTGTGCTACACGCCCCGGGATGCCAGCTGCTGAGCCAGTCGCTCACACCTCTGACTTCTTGAGTTAACACAATGTGTCAACCATGACAGCTACAGAAGGTGCTGGGGAACACCGGGAGAACCTGTGCTGGCTGTGGGTGGCACTGGGAGGCTGAGGCAAGAAAACTGCCGTAAGTCTGAGACCAGACTGGGCTCCATCCTGAGATCCTGTCTGACAAAACCAAACCACACAACAACAACCAAAAAAATTGTAGTAAGAAAGCTCTGGCCAAGTGTCAGCGAGGCCCTGGGTGCGCACACACATTACACACCACCACCAGTCGCCTGTAACTGATAAGCCCACGTGTACAGAAAGTCGCACCCAGAAACGGCGCCCGAGATGGAATTCTGTCCACTGCTGTACCCACTTCAGAGCCGGCCACAGCGACCTGGTCGCCTCTCTGGGTGCTCCGCCCGCCCGTTAAAGCTGCCCACCTACAAGCGCCGTCACGGCGCCGGGGCTGCTCTCAGTATGCTACTTTTATTTTCTTTTTCTAATTTATATGCACGGCCTGAGATGTTTTCTGTCATAAATGCCCACCGTCCACAGAGATCTTGTGGGGAAAAACACTTTGGAGCACCGGCTTTTTCACAGCGGTTTTAAAAAAGTACCAGCCAAGCTAGCAGACCCTGTTTCATTAAAGCCAGTTTTCTTCAGATAAAAAATAAAAATATTCAGCTCAAATCCATGCAAACTGATCCACTAAAAACCCAGCAGAGGGCTGGCGGTGGAGCTCAGGGGTGGGCCCTGTCCTAGGACTGAACCTTGGGTGAGGTTTTCAGTACCACAAAAATAATATTTTTTATATATGAAAGTTTGCTGAAAAAACTTTTTTAATTTTAAAAAATAAAACAGGCAGCCACGGTGGTCCACAGCAAGACCGTGTCTCCAAAAAACGAAAAATAGAAAATAAATAAACCGAAAAGAAGCAGAAATAGGGGGGACTCCGGCCAATGCCTCTGAGCGCATAGAGACCTGAGGACCTGCCAGGGCTGGGCCCCCTGCCCCGAGGCGGTGTCCTGTCCCTGTCCTCGCCCTGTCCCATCCTGCCCGCCCGTGCCCGTGTCCCTGTGCTGGGACCCAGTGTTTGTTTTGCACATTTGCAAAACCATGCTCGGAGCTGCCCCTGTGGGGCACTCAGATCCTGGGGCACCTGGCCATTTGCTTGGCGTCCGCCCCGCCCGGTCACCCCGATTTTACTAAGCAGGAAACACAGCTCCTGGGGAGGCGCAGAGCAAACACTCTGCAAATCCAGCCCTGCCAGACCCGGATGCAGAGGCAAAGGTGGCTCTGGCTGCCCTGGCAGGGGGAGCGCGGACCCTGCATCCATCCTGGCCGGGAGGGAGGAGGCCCTGGATGCCGGGACGCTGCACCACTGACCCCTCGGGCTCCTCTTCCACGGCTCCGACCCCGCACCCGCCTGCAAACCTCTGCTCGGACAGACGGACAGACGGACGGGGCAGCCACGGAAAGGCCTCCACAGTAACAGAGGAGCATAGGCACTGCGCGGAAGGCAGCGAGGCCGGCTTCCTCTAGAGCACTAGTGCCTGAGCTTGATCAAAAGTAAAAGACAAACACCAAGCAGAATAAAATACGGCTACGATACGTGTCATGCAAGACGCCTGTGCAGCCAGCAGTGAAGCTGCCGGCCCGTCAGCCCAGCACTCGGGAGGCTGAGGCAGGAGGGTCACCACAAGTTTGAGGCCAGCCTGGGCCTCATGGTGAGCTCAAGGCCAGCCTGAAGTACACAGGGACACCCCGTCTCAAAAAATAAATAAATAAAGGAATAAATAAAATATAAATATACAAAAATAGGGAGGCAATCCCAGCTCAACAGATAGTGTTACAACAATATAAATGTGGTTAGTCAGGCCTGGCGGCACATGCCTACAATCCCCGCTCAGGAGGCTGAGGCAGGGGAACAGCCCTGATTTCAGAAAGAGGCCGGATTACAAAGCAAGACCCTGTCTCAGAAAGCAAGCCGGGTAGGGTGACACACACACACACCTGTCACCCCAGCTCTCAGAAGGCTGAGGCGGGAGGATGGCTGTGAGTTTGAGGCCAGCCTGGACAACAGCAAGACCCTGTCTCAAAACAAAAACAAACAAACAACAAAAATAAATATACAAATGCATTTAATATACACAAAAGCATACAATTCAACTCCATAAACACCATCAGCACAATTAAAAGACAGTGCAAAAGCAACAGTCCAAATGAATGCTTTACGCGGGATAATTTACATTTTGACAAAAACATAAACAAGAAAACACTGACAATGTTTTCAAATGAGTAAAGAACATAAACACTGAGGCGCAGGGCTGCTGGAGATCCACGATGTATACACAGCCTCACCAGCAGCAGAGTAATCTAACTTAAAACATTAACGAGACAACACGTACTTAACCATGCAGAGTACAGCGCGTGTTGGATCCGCACAGAAAACAGACCACTCAGTTCAGGGCGCCGGGCAAATGCTTCAGCCACGTGGGGAAAAATGAGTCCGAATCTTTACAGCTATCTCACGCCAACTGAGTCATTAAAAACGCAACTGTCACAGCACTAGAGGAAAATGTAGATGACGACTTCTCTAAACTTGGCTTCGAAAAAGCAATTTGAAGCACAGCAGCAGAGCCAGAAACCATAAGAAAAAAGCTAAATCTGACTACACAAAAATTTAGACCTCCTCAGCAAAAAAGTATGAAAACAATCCAGAGACTTTCAGCTACGGGATGGCTGTCTGAATCAGACCCCTCTTCAGCTGACATCCACTACTAAAAGTGGCTGCATTTCAAAGAAAGTCCATTTGAAGAGCCAGGCACAGTGGTGCACACCTGCAATCCCAGCACTCGGGAGGCTGAGGCAGGAGGAGCGCCATCCATTGCAGGCCACATGGTGAGTTCAAAGCCAGCCTGAACTACACAGCAAGGCCCTGTCTCAAAAAAAGAAAAAGAGAAGGAAAGGAAAAGAAAATTCCAGAAAACAGAGTGCATTGCAAGATTTAAAGATACCCTCACGTGTACATCACAGGCAAAGCGCGCTCCAGTACCGTTCCGTATTACTGCCTCTAAGTTACGCCTAAAGCCTGTAATTAAGCCCAGATGAGGAAGCGGCAGTGATTTTACCTTTCGATGTTATCTAGTTTTACAATAAGCTGCGTGGCTTTTACTGTTTCAAAGACCAATAAAGCAACGTCCATTTTTAATCATTAACATGTAGTGGGCTAAAAATCTAGCAAAACGAGCCACTTCATGCCCTGCCTGCGAAGGGAGAAACTTGTACAGTCTGCCCAGAAGCGAGGTGGCTTTTAAAGGGCTTCTGCTGTTAGACCAAGCGAGAGTCTTTCAAGGAACTAATTCAAAAAGAAAGGATGGGAACCAGGCGTGGTGGTGCCCAGCTGTGACCCCAGTACTGGGGAGGCTGAGGCAGGAGGATCACCTCCAGTTCAAGGCCAGCCCAGGCTATGTAGTGAGACCCTGTCTCTAACAAACAAGAAAGAAGTGGGAGGGAGAGAAAAACAGAAGGGAAAGATTCGGAGGCCCCTGGAACAACCAAGCTGTCCTCTAGATCGCCACATGGGAGCCACCGAAGCCTTTCTAGGAGAGCAGTGGGTGGGGAAGTTTACGGGGCAGAACCCAGAGCAGCCCTAAGGACACGCGCACGGCCAGCTTGGGAAGGGTCAGAGGCCCTCTCGGCGCCCTTCTCCCTGCCTCCCCGCCCTCACACCACTGCCCTCCCGCCACGGCCGGTGCTGTGCCAGGTGAGGCTCAGGCCACGGAGTTGGCCCCAGGCTGCTCGCAGAGGCGCCCCGGGTCCCCGAGCTCAGAGCCCACACCCGATCCCACAGCAGCGCCGCTGGCCCTGGCCTCCCGCCGGCACCCTGCAGTGGCTCCATGTGGGTCTGGCTGGGACCAGGGACACTGACAGGACGAGTCCCATGCGAGGCCAGCCTGGGCTACACAGTGAGACTGTGCCTCAAAAACCGAAACAATAAATAGGGCAAAATATGTGGACTTCAGGTTTCTCATGTGAGAGAAACCATGGGATAGTTAAGCTTGGGTGTCTGACTTATTTCACAACTCTGCAGTCTCCAAGGGCATCCACTGTCCTAGCCTGACTCGGCTCAGCCTTCTTCATGGCAGAGTAGTACTCCACCGAGTTGTGCTACGGAGCCACGCTGAGTCACGACAGCATGGTACTGGACAAAGCTGGACCTGTGGGTCAATGGAACCAAGCAGAGCACACAGAAAGGACGCCAGAGCCTCAGCCATCTGATCCTCTACAGGGGCCAAAGCAGCCCCGCAGGACAGATCGCCTCTTCCTCTTGGGCCAGTGGAGCGGGGAGATGCACCCGTCACGCCGGGGCTCGAGGGTCTGGGCTGCACTCCTGCTCTACCTGCGCAGGGTGCGAGGTGCGGCCTCCCCAGGTGGACGAAGGTCACAGGGTGCTGGCTGCTTTCCTAAAGAGCCTTCCATAAATACGTGGAAACCCTTCTATAAATAACCCCGTAATCTGCAGAAAGCAGATCAGCACTTGTCCTGGCAGGGGCTGGTGACAGCTGAGGGCATGGACGCCCTGCTGTGACGCCTTCGGCTCCCCTGGGACGGGCGGCCAGACGCCGCTGCCGAAGTAGCTCCACTTACAGCCGGGGGATTTCCCACTGCTCAGGACACTAATCAGCTCTATTCTTTAAAAAACTGTCTTTCCGTTCCTAGGTATCCTGTGACTACTTAATTCTGATCATTTAATCAATCACGAACATTTTAAAAACTTGACGGTGTGAGGATTCTCTGTGCTTAGAGCTGATTACTGATATGTGAGACCCTGGGGTTTTCTAAGAGTGACTTTTAAAGTCATGGACGTACAGCTACATTCAAATGTTTTTATTTTGAATGGGTCTCCCTGTGTAGGTCACGCTGGCCTTGACCTCCCTGGTAGCCCAGGCTGGCCAGGAACTTGGCAATCCTCCTGCCTCAGCCTCCCAAGGGCTGGGATTACAGGTGTGCACTGCCACACCTGCCTCAAGCGTTTTTAAAACTGCTTCCTCTGCATGTGGAAAGCTACTTAAAACACATCATTTTTATTATTCCTCCAGCATTTAATGAGTTTTTATAGCAAAAGTTCAAGAATACTCATTTCTTTGAAGAAAAAAAGCTTTCCTATGTCACTGATTAAAGCCCCACAGCTTCCCGTAGACACTGGAATCACAGGACTAATGAATCCATCTGCAAATGAGGGGTGGAACGCCCCCCTTTTAAACAAAAAGATGGCTCCAGTGTTTAATGTTTTCCAGAAGTCCCCCCACTGAATTAAAAGTCGGGAATAAAAAGGTAACAGTAACTCTTCAAGGTAACAGGGACCCAGCTCATCCCAAAGTCATCGCCTTTAACCAATGAGCTTGTTCGGGTGTTTTCAATTAACTCAGAGCACTTGTGCCTCACTGCAAACAAACCCAAAGGACATCTTACCCCCGAGACAAGCTAAGGACGATCACTTCTGTTAAAAAGTAATTCACCGTGGCTTCCTCAGTGTGAGTTAATCACTGAATGTTTAGAGAAATGTATTTACTTCTCTTGTACATCCATGCAGGCTGAACCCCAAATTCATCCCCAACCCTACAGGTACCCCCTCATCAAGGGCTCCCTAAAAAGATCACCCTGCCAGGCTTGAAAGTACAAGCCAGAAATCCAGCACTCAGGAAGCTGAGGCAGGAGGATCCCCACATGTTTGAAACCAGCCTGGGCTACAGTGAGCTCAAGCCCAGCTTGAACCACATAGAGAGACCCTGTCTCAAAAAGACAAAAAAAAGGTGGGGGGAGAGATCCGGCCACTAAGGCAGCAGGCCAGGTTCAAGGACTCGAGGGCAGCCAGGCCTGGTTCCAACCCTGGAACGGATTCCTGAGACCTTGTCTATGCTGTGACCCCAGGACCAGCAAGACCAACAGACACCAGTGTCGCTCACGTTAACAAGGACACAGGGGACCCTCCAGACATGGACATGCTGGCCCACCCCCGTGGATGCTGGCTGGACAGAGAACTGGAAGCCAAAGGAAACTTGGGGAATCCAGTCAGACAGATCCTTCCAGCAAGACCCAGCGAGGACTGGGCACCATAGCGCCTCAGCACCTGGGAGGCTGAGGCGGGAGGATCACCGGGAGCTCCAAGGCAGCCTGGGCCGCATGGTGAGTTCAAGGGCAGTGTGGACTACACAGAGAGGCCCTACCTCAAAAAAACAAAAAGAAATCAATCAATGAGTAAGCAGATTTTTAAACTTTAAAAAGTGACCATAATGGGGAGGGAGGGGAAGAGAATGAAGAAGAAAGAAGACTGAGGTACACACCAGGTCCCCGTGTGAACGTCATCATTACGAACAGCGAATGTGCCACTGAAACCTGTAAATTATACTAAAGAAACACACTATAAACCAGAAGAAAGCAACCATAAAAATATTAATTTCCAAACTGGCTGAGAAAAGCAACAGTGAGACTTTGAGAAACAGTGTAGACAGGGAAACCCTGAAGGAAGAAACAAACGGGAAAAAGCAGAAACTGACAGAGATGGTTAGGCCCCCGGATCCTGAGTAGACTGTGAGAAAACTAAAAATTAGGTATATTTGACAGTGTTTGCCATAAAGGAGAGAAATGGCTCAAATTCAAAAAATACAGAAAACAATAGGAAACAGAATACAGTGGTCACAGCTGAGATTAGGAAGAGAATTCCCACAGGGAGGCTGAGGCAGGAGGATTGCACCAAGTTCAAGTCCAGTCTGGGTTCCTCAGTGAAACCTTGTATCAAAGTAAAATACTGTTTAAAGAGCTAGGGTGGCAGCTCGGTTTCTGCATGCTCCTGGGTTTAAGCATCGCTACCAAAAAATAAAAAGAGTTTGGTGGCAACTTTACAATATGAAATTGTAAATCAGAAAAATGGGGCAATTTTCTGTGAAAACAGAAGTCAGCGTAAAGGACCGAGACAGGGAAAATGGGGGTGGTTTCCCTGCAGCCGCGAAGGCCTCACAGAGGCGCCAGAGGCTGGGGCTGGAGCTTGGCAATCAGCAAAGGTGAGGTGGGGGTGCAAAGCCAGCCCCTCTGTGCAGGCCAGGGAGGCAGGGGCAGCCAGGCCAGGGAGGCAGGGGCAGCCAGGCCAGGAGGAGGGGACGCCTTCCACGGGAAGCCGGGGCGGGGGCCAGATGTGGCCTCAGCCAGGACAGGCGCTCCACACACACACCATTGCCCAGCCAGCCACCTGTGATCTCAGCACTGGGGAGGCTGAGGCAGGAAGCATCATGAGTTTCAAGCCCAGCCTGGGCTACATAGTGAGACCCTGCCTGTCTCAAAACACCAAAAAGAATAAAATGAATAAAAGTTTTAAAGAGGCGGTTCTTGCGGTACTGGGGATTGAACCCGGGACCTTGGTACCTCACCCTTTCCTCCTTCATTCAACCATTCACTTCTATGTCAAGGTGGTGTCACCAAAATCTCAGGCTGGCACAGGCTTCAAGGAGGGCAACTCACTGCACCTTCCGGAGACTGTCACCAGCCAGTGCGCCTCTCCCGAGTTTTGCTTTTATTCTAAGTGTCTCCTTCCCTGGACTTTATGTCCACTTCACAGTCATAGTAATTTCCACCTTTATTTTCAATGTACGTGCAGTATAAACAACACTCATTGGAAGCTGTTTGTTTGTTTGCTTGAGCCAGGGTCTTGATACATAGGCCAAGCTGGCCTCAGACTCACAGAGACCCTCCTGCCTTCGTCTCCCGAGTGCAGGGGTTACAGGTGAGCACCACCACACCTGGCCTTGAAGTTTTATTATTTTATTAAAAATAGTATTTATTTTAAGAGGCCTCTTACAAATCTTGCCCCTTTTATGAGCACGTGACAGTTCCTGCCAAGAGAGATTCCAGGAGTGTATGCTCAACGGAAAATACATTAACATTTGAAATTTTTAAAAATAAAAAATACAAAACGCTCAGGCTGGATTTCAACAAGGGATCCTCCTGTCTCAGCCTCCAAGAGGGCTCCAGGCAGGATAATGAGACTGGGTGATCTAGGGCTCAGAGCCACCGACAGAAGGGCGGGCCCTCTCCTCTAACAGCTAGAGGATGGGACTAAAGCAGAGACAGAAGGGCTCCTGGGCACAACCCCGGGCAGAAGAGGAGGGGGCTACGCCCCTGCCCGGCGCGGGAACCCGCAAGGCCCCAGGCGGCAGGCGGTCCCCCGCCGGGCGAGCCGGGCGTCCGGAGCCCAGGTGCGGGGCTGGTGCAGCCCGGAGGCGCGGCGCTCACGGCCCCGCCGCACGGATGGACCCGAGCGGGCGCGCTGGGCGCTCTCTCGGGGCCCGGGAACCCCCGCCCAAGTCCCGGCAGCCTCCCAGGCCACCTGCGCACTTCGGGTTCTCCCAGGGTGGAGCCGGCTCGGGGTCCCCTCCTCGGGTCGGGTTCCGGAGGACGGGGACGTCGGAGCCCGCAGCGCACGGAGAAACTGAAAGCGCAGCTCCCAGGCGACCCCTGCCCCGGGCCAGGAGACGGAGGGGGCTGGGCGCCGAGCACCCCTGAATGCGGGGCGCCGGGTACGGCTCCCGGGCCGCCCCTCCCCCCGCTCACAAACGCAAACCAAGTTCCAACCCGCGCTCGCCGCCCGCGCCCCAGGTGCCTCGGCGCGGAGATGGCAGTCGGGGACACCCCGCCACCAGCGCAGCCGAAGCCGCCGCGTCCCCGAATGAAAAGTACGTCTTCCTCCCCCTCAGAGAGCACGCGCGCCCGACTCGGGCCAGGCTGGGTCTGCAGACCCCGGGGGCCCCAGGGCAAGGCGGGCACCGGCCGAGTCCACGCCGCGCGTCCACCCCAGGCCGGGGACGAGACCACCGGTCACCTGCGCCCGGCCCCCGGAGCGCTCGCGGCCGGCACCACTGGGAACCCCGAGTCCCGGGAGGAAGGGAGCCGCGCCGTCCACGCTCGGGGACCCGGGGGTCGCGGGCGGACGGGTGGCCGCTCGGCTCCGGGGTGAGGACGCAGGGGCGGGGACAGGCGAGGGACCCCGACCCCGGACTCCGATCCCGGCCCCGGCCCCCGACCCTGACTCAGCCCCGGATCGCTGACCCCGGCCCCGGCCTCCAACCCTGACCCAGCCCTGACCCCTGACCCCTGACCCCACCCGCCGCGCGCTCACCCGGCCGTTGCGGTCCGCCTCCTGCACCTCCTCGGCACGCAGCCCCCGCCGCACCAGCGCCCGCAGCAGCCCCGCGTCGTTGGCGCCGGCCGCGCGCAGCAGGGTGGCGCCCACGGGCACCGGGACGACATCGGGGGCGCCCTCGGGGACGGCGGCGCCCCGCTCCTCGCCGAGCCCCGGCGGGTAGAAGCCGTCGTCCGCGGCCACGCTGCGGGCATCGCATGGGTACAAGTCCTCGAAGTCCTCCTCGTCGTCCGCGGGGTCCTCGCCCACCTGCGCATCCCGGGGTGGGGACGGGGACAGGCAGGGCGCCCCGCTGCCCCCCTCGGGCCCGAGCGCCGCCAGGAGAACCATCCAGGCCGGAGCCGGGGTCACCGCGCCGCCCGCGCCCCAGCCCGGCGGAGCGAAGCGCCCGCGGCTGCGCCGAGAGGGGCGGGGCTTAGAGGGGCGGGGCTTGGGGCGGTGCGGGGACCTGCGGACCACGCCCGGGCGCCCTGCCCTGTGGAGCGCGGCGCTCGCGGCTGCGCCGAAAGGGGCGGGGATTTGGGCGGGGCCTTTTAGAGGGGCGGGATTTGGGCGGAGCGGAGGGCGGGAACCTGCGAACCACGCCCGGCCATTCGGCCCGGTGGAGAGCAGCGCTCGCGGCTGCGCCGAGGGGGCCGTGCTGCGAGGGACGGGGCACTGGAGGCGGGGCTTTGGGTGGGCGGGAACTGCAGGCGGCGCGGGGGGCCCGGCCGGCGGCCCGCGTGCGGAGCGCGCCGCCCGCTCAGAGACCTGAGCGAAACTCTGAAAGTGGGGCCTGGTGGCGCAGGGCTGGAATCGGGAGGCTGAAGCAGGAGGGTCGCCGAGAGTTCGAGGCCAGCGTGGGTTACGTAGCGAGACAATGTCTAAGAAAGAAAAATTGATTAAAGAAAAGAACGACGGTGGGGAAGCGTTGGCAAAACTTTGGAAGGGCCAAGGCACGAAACTGCGACGGTCCTGCCCACGCCCCCTGCCCGGAGCGGGGCATGGGGTCGGGGTGCGGGGCTGTCCAGCCCCGCCGTCTGGGAGGAGGCTGCTCGGGACCAGTTCCTCGTGCACAGCCCGAGCCGCGGTCTCGGGGCCCACGCGAGACCCCCAGCCCCCCTTCCCCGTACCCCTGCCCAGGGTTCTGCCCGGTGCCCAGCCCGCGCCAGCCGTGCCAGGCCCTCGAGTGCAAAGGGGACAAAACTTCACGGGCGCCGAGCTGGGACCCAGGCGCAGCCAGGGAGCGCAGGGGGGACCGGGCCCCACTTCCCAGGCGGCAGTGCGGACCCGGGGTCCCCGCCTTCGCGTGCCGTCCACGCCCCGGCACCCTGCGCCTCGCATGGCTCCTTTCTGAACCCCCGATGCCGCAGGCGGAGCGCTCTTCGTCTCTCCCCTGGTCACGGTCCCCGATTCCCGCCAGGAACCCCCCCCCCCGGAGGTCGCCGCCGTCTGGTTGTACCAGCCCCGCCCCCACCCGGCCCAGCCCCAACCTGCGATTCTGGGGGTGCAGGGCCCGGGTGCCCGAGGGCAGCGTGCAGCCGCGGTCCTTATCACCGGGCCCCATCCATATCTCCCCACTTCCTCTTTTCCTGTCTTACAACTCGGGCCCCCATAAGGCAACAAGGGAAGGTAGGGAACAGCTCCCCAGCTCTAAATGAAGAGAAGTAAAGCAGGTGCAGACCTGGAGAAGCCAGGGTCCCTGCGCCCCGGCTCAGAGACGCCCCTAGCCACAAGGGCCGCGCATGCGCAGCCTTTCCGGGGCGCATGATAGAAGCGACACCGGGCTCAGACTTTTTTTTTTTTCAAAAACATTTATACACTCTGTGCGGACACTAAGGAGGGAGAAAGCAGAGGATCAGGACTTGGGTCCAAGAGGGCCCAACAGGGACAGGCGTGCGGGAGGATTGGGACCCAACAGAAATGTCCCAGTGAGCCTAGGTCATCTGCCCAGACACCGCGAGGGGACAGTTACAATTTTAAAAGGTACCAGTGCTCTCAGGCTAATCTTTACATCGGTAACAGTTTGAGAAATTCTGTTATATACAAGACTATTCCATTTCAACGACCTGCTTTTAATGTATGCTTTTAAATGTGTATAGCACGGGATTTACAGTTTGTTCATTTAGTTGAATCGTTTGGCTTTGGCTCATTAGAAGAATAAGCTCAGCTACATTTCTGAGTCAGGCTTCTTCAAAGTTAGAAGGAAGGTATTTATTTTCAAAGATGTAGACAACCAAATGCCTAGGATCCAAGCATTTAGGGAGGCTGAGGCAGGAGGAGTGAAGGCTCGAATCCAGCCTGGGCTATTTAGCTACTTAGCAAAATCATTTCAAAATTAAAAATAGCTGGGGATGCGGCCACATGCAAAGGCCCTGGGTTCAATCCTCAGTACAAAAAAAAAAAAAATCTGTCCTCAGCAAAAGATGCTAAGAACCAAACCTTGGGCTGGGGGTTTAGCTCAGGGTGTAAGTGCCCACCTGGCAAACAGGAGGTTGTGAGTTCAATCCCTGGTACCAACAAAATAAAAATAAAAAATTACAGACCTTGGTCTCACAGGGAAAAACTCAAGGCTATAAACCTCAACAGCTCGTGCTGTTGTAGAAATGATGTAACCAAATTCCAGGGGAAATTCTTGGAAGGAACAGGGCAAAACAAATGATTCTATTTTGTTTCTGAGGCAGAGTCTCACTGTGTAGTTCAGGCTGGCCTCAAACTCATGACGATCTTCCTGCCTCAGCCTCCTGAGTGCTGGGGTGACCGGTGTGCACCACCATGCCAGGGCTGATGCTCACTGTTTAAACCAACGGTCCCCCAAGGATGGGGCCAGGGGGATTTGCTGCCCTCAGGGTCTGCACCTGCTCCCCAGGCTGCCACAGAGAAGCAGAAGTGGATCGGGGAACACAGGGTATCTCTTAGTCACTCATTTCTCAAAAACCGTTCAAGTAAACCAAAATGATTCGCTCTGGAATTTTTGCAAATTTCCCCGAGGTTTCTGCCCTGAGAAGCAGCAGCCTGGAGTACTGTGAGTCAGTCAGCAGAATGCACAGAGCACAGAGAGCCGCTCTGGGGTCATCCTGCCTCCTGTTGAAGACAGCAGCTGCTGTGTGGCAGCGTCTGGCCCTGCTAGTGACACACGGCCCTCCTGTAGCCATCGAAGAACTTAATTTCCACAAGGTGTGGCAGCGTGAACCTATCAGCCCAGCACCCAGAGGCTGAGGCAGGAGGGTCACTGTGATTTCCAGGCCAGCCTGGGCTACACACTGACTCTGTCTCTCTCTCTCTCTCTCTCTCTCTCTCTCTCTCTCTCTCTCTCTCCCTCTCTGTCTCTCGCTCTTTTTCTGTCACACACACCAGTACCCCTAATCATCTGGGCACAGCAGTGCACTCCCATTATCCCAGTACCGAGAAGGCTGTGGCAGGAGGGTCTCAGGTTTGTGGCTGGCCTGGGTAACTCAGTAACCCAGTAAGCTCTCATCTCAAGGTGTGATTCAGTGCAAGGTCTCTAGGTTCAATCCTCAGTACCTGGGGAAAGAGGAAAAAAAACAGATCGCCAAGAGCTTCTCCACTGTCCCCCTGACTGTCCCTCCCAATGGCAAAAAACCCCACCCCCTTCTCCTCCCTGCCCTCTGTATGTACCTGTAAAAGCCCTTTCCTTTCTAGCTTGAGACAAGGTCTTGCTATGTACTCTAGGCTGGCCTTTAACTCACTATGTAGCCCAGACTGGCCTCAACCTCACAGCAGCCCTCCTGCCTCAGCCTTCTGAGTGCTGGGCTACAGGTGTGCACCACTACCTCCAGCTTCTGAAAATCCCCTTCTGGGGGAAGCCCCAGAACACCATGAACTATGAGTTACCAGAACCCTCCGCCTCTCTGGTTCTGTCCCTCTGGAATGTCCCCCACTATCCCCACCCCACCCCTGTCCGGAGGGTCCCACCTTCTTCCTGCTTGGTGCTGGGCCTCTGTGGCCTGGCAGGGCGAGCATGAGCACCTGTTCTCTGCCTGGGCCAGGACTGTCCACAGAAGGGGGAGACAGAGGCCATGGTCACCCCGCTTTGCAGGCCAGCAAGTGGGGGCCCTTAGGGATGGGAGGCGCTGGAGCCCAGCCCCAGGGGCTGCGAAGGGCAAGGCTGCCATTGGGTCCCCAAGTGTCCTCGGCAGCTGAGGCCCTGCCCAGCTCCTATGCATCTCTGATGAATCTGTGATGGGGTGCCAGGCCTTCAGGTCTAAAGCAGCCTGCACCCCAACCTAGACATGGCTCACCCTGGTTCCAAAGCCCAGCTCCATAGCAGCAAAGTGAGGTGGGAACAGAGTGGGCAGTTAGGGGT
This sequence comes from Hydrochoerus hydrochaeris, assembly GCA_004027455.1. Classification (NCBI taxonomy): domain Eukaryota; kingdom Metazoa; phylum Chordata; class Mammalia; order Rodentia; family Hydrochaeridae; genus Hydrochoerus; species Hydrochoerus hydrochaeris. Next base: position 99,351 of record PVLA01006362.1, on the reverse strand, counting down.
CTGGGCCCTCGGGGGTCAGTGCAGGAGACGAGAGTCCATCAGGACTGCTGCTGGAGGTCACAGTGTTGGCATTGCTCAATTCGGGACACTGGTGCCGCCCTTGGAGATTTCCCATCGTCCCGTGGAGGAGGGCCATCCTCTACCACCCGCCAAGACTAAACATGAAGCCCAAGACCAGCAACGCTTAGACTGAGACAGCAAGGTGGAGACCGTAGGTCAGGGACCAGGGGTGGCGCCCACGTACCCTCGGGATCGTCACCCTGACTCACACTGTAGCCCCCCCGCCGTGACTTCCTTGGAGAGGAGGTGCTGGTCGACAACCCACTCGGTCCCCGCCTGCTCTCGGGAGCTGTTCCTGTACCCCATCCCCCATTCCTATTCCCCATCCCTCTCCTCCAATAGATGTTCCTGCCGTTAACTGCCATTGTTCCTTAGAATTCATTCTTCAACTTCGGTGTATCTGACATCTAGCATTTCCCCTATATCACTAGTTCTCCGGGACGCTGAGTCAGGAGGGTCACAGGTTCCAGCCTGGCCAGTCTCAAAATATAAAATATACTGGGGAAGTAGCTCAGTGCAAAGGCTCTGGATTCAGTCCTCGGTGCCATCAGAAAAAGTAAAGTAAAAGAGACCAGCTTGGCCCTGCACGGCCCTGCTGCCCTCAGAGCATTTCTTGCTCTCCAACAGCCAGCTGGTCCTGGGTGACAGCTGTCGGGACATGGACCTCCCAAAGGATCCCCCCAAAGCCTCCCCTCCCAGAAACGCCAGGTCAGCCTCGCCCTCTCCCGGTCCAGCTGCTCTGCGCCTGGCTCTGGAGCACAGCTCTGCCAGAGTCCCAGGATCCCCAGCCCTGTCCCTAGGGACTCAGGCCCCAGCCCTGCAGTGACAGCTAGAACTAGGACACATGCCAGCTCCTTCCCCTCCCGCCCACCTGACTTTCTCCTCCGAGGGTGAGTGTGCGTGTCCGTGTGTGTGCGCGCGCGCGTGTGTGTGTATGTGTGTGTGTGTTTATCTTGGCACTCTAGGCTTGAATCCAGTGCCTTCACACTGGCTGACAGCCCCAGCCTTTGCTTTTCTTTTTATTTGGAGACAAAGAACTTGGGATCCTCCTGCCGCAGCCTCCCGAGTGCTGGGATGACAGACCCATGCTCATGGATGTTATTCTCAGAAGAGACAGGATCATGGACACGGGGACCCAGACCCCTGCAGGAGGCTGGGGGAGGTGGACCCTCTCCTGGAGGCTTCACCAAGGGCAGGGCCTGCTGCTCCGACCTCGGACTGAACCCTGAATCTCCGGGTTCTGAGCCGCGGAGATGGTGGCCAGTCACAGTGTCAGGGACAACAGCTGAGTTATCTGGAAATTCTGTAGGCAGGGGACCCTGGAGGGATCAGTGTAGACGGCAGCCGACAGCCGTGGCTCCAGGCCCAGCCGCCGCAGGCCGGGCTCCAAGCAAAGCGGAAGTTCCCACCCACCTGCTTCCCCTGCGATGCCAGCCGGGATCGGGGTTCCAAGAAGACATCGGTGACCTTGGAGAGGGCCGAACCTGTGACCCACCCTTGCAGGAGAGGCCTTGTGCGGCCCACTGAGCCTGCTGTGTGACTGCTCCCTGTTAATCAGTGTCACCTGAGCCCCCAATCTTGCAGTGACCTTACTGGTTCACCATGGCTTTGCCCCGCGTCCCACTGTGACTTCCCACCCGAGTGACTTCCCACCCGAGTGACTGTACGTGCGATCCTCCGAGTCAGCTGCAGTTCTGTCCCTCCTGGTTTTGCTCAGTAACACGCCCTGGAGACAGAATTCTTCCTACTCTCAGCCTCCACTGTTCCTAGAATCCGCTGCTCCAATGCAGAGAGCAGGAGCTGGGCATTTGGAACGCCTAGGGGGCTGGGAGCTACAACAGCTCCCTTCTGTCATCTGGAGGTCCTCTGTCACCTCTCCGCCCTACACCCTAGGAAACCGTCAGGGCCTGCAGCCTTGCGGGACTCCCGGACAGCGGCTGGACACAGCCGCATGCCCCCAGGGACCACAGGAACAGACAGCAGGCAGGGGACATGGATGGGACGTCAAGTGTCAGGGTGCGGGCTCCTCTGCTTTCCCCAGGGTCGCATCCCGACAGGCCCACAGGAAGCCGAAACTAAGCTGGAAAGGCATTTAATACCCCTAACTTGCCAGCACCCTGGCTTAGCAACAGAGTACTCTGTCTTTTTTATTTACTTATTTTTGTTTTTTTCAGCCAGGGTTTCACCATGTAGTTCAGGCTGGTCTTGGACTCACTATGTAGCCCAGGTTGACCTCAGACTTATGGTGATTCTTCTGCCTCAGCCTCCAGAGCGCCGGGATTACAGATGTGTACCATGATGCCCAATGTTGATTCATGCACACTTAGAAAATTACCAAGATATATTTATTTTATAATACAAATTACAGAAAATAATGAAGAGGCTAGGCAGCAAAGATTTTTTTAGAAGCTAGAAACATTTAGAGGAAACGTGTGCATTAATGTAGCATACTGTATTTACCCAGCGTAGAAAACCTAACTTTTTTCTGCCATTTCCTACTGCCCAGTATATGTGCTTTCTGTGTAAAAATAAATATGTATACAGTTAAAAATAACATTGCATTTTATGTGCTGTATGAAAGTATAAAAATAGATGCCTGGATGCTTCTGTGTCAGTAAGATTAATGCTCATCTTGTCCTCACCCGAACACAACAACATCCGGTAGTTGTCAAGAAAAATTATTCAGTCCAGCCGGGCCTGGGAGTGCACACCTATAATCCTAGCACTGGGGAGGTTGAGGCAGAAGAATTCCCATGAGTTCCAGGCCAGCCTGGGCCAGACAGGGCGGCTCAACCTCAAAAAAACCAAAAGGAGGAAGAAAAATCCTGGAGTCTTGCCAGGGTGTCCCTAGGTGTGGTGAGGTGGAGCCAGGGGGCACTGGAACCTGCGAGCAGCCCAGTGTTCCCCTCCCGACATGAAGGGCTCCCTGGCCAGCCCCACACCTCTCCTCCTTCTGTGAGCCTGGGTCCGATCTCCCATTGCCCCATGGTTCCTGGGGTGGCAGAGAGATGCTCTGGCTCAGCTCGAGGTGGCCCCCAAAGGTGGGCACACTGAGTGGCTGGCCCCAGGGTGGCCGTGCTCCAAGACAGGGTCCAGGAGGGACTCCGAGTTCCCTTGTCTGTTCTCACAAGAGACTTGTTATTAATAATAACAGTAATAATAATAACCACCCTGAGCTGGGTGTGGCAGTGCTCACATGTGGTCTCAGCTCCTGGAGGCTGAGGCAGGAGGGCTGAAAGTCCAAGGACAGACTAGAGCCAAAATAAAAGGACAGGGCTGCCGCTGAGTGCCACCACAACAGTTCAGTCCCAGAACCTCAAAAAACAAACAAGTCGGCCCCTGCAGCTGGGGTGGCTTCCTGGCTCTTATTCAGCACTTGAAATCTAACCCAGGACCTTGTGCTGTGTGCTGCACCACTGAGCTGCAGCCCCAGCCTTTCCTTTGTAACCTCTTTTCTTTATAAAGTCTCCAGACTCCAGTAATTTGTCATGGTAGTGGAAAAATGGGTTGTTATACAGAGGACATTGAAGATAGCACCAAAATTTTCTTGACAATGTTTATTGTCATATGCAGACTTGTGCAAAATGAGGGAGTAGGACTTTTTAGTATATGTTGTGTATGAGTGCCAGAAATTCCTGATCTACAGAATTCTTTAGTCAAAATATTTGAAGAAGGGTTTCTGTGTGTTTATAGATTTGTTTTTCCCCCAGAGGAGCATTCTGTGCCTCGAGAAAGATTGGACGACGTCGCAGATGACACACAGCTCCAAAGTGCAGGAGGCTTAGCAAGACGCAGCTTCTCCATCAGCGAGATTAAAACAATGCCAAACCATTCATGGCACAGGAATCCGAGTGAAAATCTGCACACTGACAGCTGCCAACGTTTCTCTGGAGCGGAATCAGGAAATTTTCAGATCGTTGCATAAGCCGGTCCAAGTCTCAAATTGAACAATGATTAGCTAGATTAGCTTAGGGCATGAAGCTTCAGGCTTGGGAAAGTATTGCTTCAATCGCTCTCCTGCTCCTGCTGCTTCGCTGAACACATCAATAAAGAAAATTGAGCAGAGTAATTTATTGAGGGAACAGGTCGAGATGCTATTGCAAGAGCAGTGAGGTTTTCTTGGGCCTTGGACAGCCCTGCAAAAGCTGCTGAGGTCTGGGGAGCGGTGTGAAAATTCTTTAGAGTAAGTTGCCCAAGTAAGGCATAGGGATTCACACCAAAACTCCAGCACTCAGGAGGCAGAGGCAGGAGGATTCCTGAAAGTTTGAGGCCAGTCTAGGCTACACAGTGAGTGAAAACCAAAAGACTCATTTCAAGTGCGTGCTGTTATTTTCTTTTGGTTTTCACTATTTCTCCAAAGCGTAGCATTTCCGAAGCACAGTCAGGCAAAGACTTATTAATGGTTTCTTTGCTTGTGTGTTTGTTTGTTTAGAGACAGGGTCTCACTATGAGGTGCAGGCTGTCCAGAACTCACTCTGCAGCCAGGCTGGCCTCCAGCTCACAGTGATCCCACGTGGCAGATACCCTGGAAAAGGTGAAGGAACCGCCCCCAGTCAGGTCTGGGACTGTGTCTAATTTTGGTCAATCTGCCTGGTGGCACTGTTGGGCCAAGAGGTGATGGCATGCCAGAAATCGCCTGATCAAGGGACCCTCAGTGTCCACATCACCCACCTCCTCACTGGGAGACTCCAGGCCTGACTCCTGCAACTTCCAAGAGGAGAGGTTGATGTGGGTGCTGGGGGTAGTAGTTTCGGTCCTTGCCTGGTCAGCACGCGGTAGAAGGGGCTGGGCAGAGCAGAGGTGCTTACCACAAGGTGCCCAGGAAGGGCGGGGAGGGGAAAGAAACCTTTGCAAGCCACACCCCCATGACCAGGCTCCAACCCCAACAACCAGTCGGCCCCCTTGGTCCAATCGCCTTCCAAGGCCCAGGCCATGCCCCTATGACAGGCCCCACCCCCAACAACCAGTTAACTCTGTGGTCCAATCGCCTTCCAAAGCCCAGGCCACGCCCCTATGACATGCCCCGCCCTAACCAGTCAGCCCCACGGTCCAATCGCCTTCCAAAGTCCAGGCCACGCCCCTATGACAGGCCCCACCCCCTAACAACCAGTCAGCCCCCTGGCCCAAAGGCCTTCCAAAGCCTAGGCCAGGAGCAAGGTGGCTGGAGGGTGGACCCTGGAGCTAAACCTTGCGGCTGCATCCTGAGCCCGGGCCTCCCCTGTCATTCACCCATTTGAAGTGAGTTTTCATTACTCATCACCGGGGGAAGCGTGGCGGGATCCGAGTGGGGCGCCAGGAGCTGGGGGTGGGTCCCGATCCCAGCTCTAAGCAGAGGCCGGGTCCCTGCTGACAGCTCCTGTCACGGGCTGGTGCAGCAGCTAATTAGCTGCCTTCGACTGCAGCTCTGCAGACAGACCGAGTGACTAATGCGCTTATTTTAGGGAACTTGGTAGGAAATGTTCTGGAACATGCTGGCTGATTCTTGGGGGTTCTTTGTCAGGTTTTAGAAAGGCGGAGGGGGACGGCGCCTGCCTGTAACCTCAGCCCTGGAGAGGCTGAGGGGGAAAGATCACGAGATCGAGCCCAGCCTGGGCCTCAAAATAGCGAAAAATGGGCCGGGGCGGTGTAGCTCCGTGCAAAAGCCTGGAGTTCAATCCCCGGTGCTGCGGGGACGACAGGATAAAAGCGTTACCATCCGGTTAGTCTATTTGGAAATTTCAAGTCCCATGAAATGCAGTCGTGTGGTTCGTGGCATTTCTGGGAAATGGGGGTCGATTCTGAAGCTGGGGATCCCCCTCCCCGACCCCTGCCAGAGATGGGAAGTGGCGACTCCGGACTGGAGGGACAGAGTCACCGAGGATCTCAGCACTGTGGGGTCCCGCGCGGGTGGGGACAGGAATCTGGTTGAAGAGGAAACCTCTGGCTTGCACAGGACTCGAACTCGTCTCTCCCGAAAGGTGCGCAGGAGTAGATTTTCTCCTGCACCTGTCGGGCCCAGCCCTGTCCCCGGGAGCTCTGCAGGCCACCCTGGCACTGAGAGCAGCGGCTCCCCCGGGGCGTGCGTGAGCGGTGCGCTGCAGGCTGGCAGCTGCCCTGCTGCTCAGAGACAGATCCCGACTCAGCTTCTCGCGGGAGACGTTTCCCCGGGTAACACCTCGGAAATAGCAGGTCTACGTATGGATCCACTGAGCACACAGCACTGAATCGTGTGATGCCCTGCCCCCAATTTTCCCCATCCTTAGTATTTTACATTATTAGTAATTTTGGGGGGGGGGTTAGTCCGGGCTGACCTTAAACGCACAGAGATCCTCCTGCCTCAGTCTCCCAAGCTCTGGAATTACAGGTGTGCACCACCACCCCCGGCTGGGGTTCCCCTTCATCAGCACGGTCTTGGCGTTTTCCCTATGATTTGGGAAGGAAGAACTCGGAGGCAGCGTCCACGCCCATGTCCACAGCCACGTGCAAGGGCTCCCCACCTCCCCTCAGGGGCGCATCTAGCGTGACCTGGGCCGTCTGACTGAGGGGAGTTTGCTGGGTCTTCCTGTGGTGACATCCCTGGCCCCGTCCCCTTTGCATCCTGTCCTTCTGGGGAAAGTCACTGCCCCTGTGGCAGAGCAGGCGAGGGATAGGTCCCTGCAGAGGCGGGAGCACATTTCCCCATTTTGGCTTCTGGGTGGTGCTTGCCATGTCTCCTGGCTGACAGTGTCGTCACAGCTCCATCACCTCATGACCTCCACCCGCACCTGCACAGTGCCCTGCCCAGAGCTAGACCTCACTCATCCTTAAAGATGTGGAAGCTTTGGGCTTCACCTCATGGCCACTGCTTCTCTTTTGGTAGCAGGAACTGAACTCACAAGCTTGCACCTTGCCAAGCAGGTGCGTGTGCCACTGAGCTGTATCCTCAGCTCCTCTGCCTCTTTCATTCTTTTTTCCCAGTCCAGGGACTTAATTCAGAGCTTCCTCACTGAGCTGCATCCCTGTCCCTAGCTTTTTTACTCTGAGACTAAGTCATTCAATTACTCAGGCTGAGCTCAACCTTGAGACCCTCCTGCCTCAGTCTCCCCCAGTGCTGGGATTACCTGTGTGCCATCACTTCCAGCCCTGCCTTAATTGCTGCTGTCACGGGACTCTCAAAGGCAGGAAACTGCTGGCCTGGGCCTCTCCTGATGTGTCAGCGCTGTCCCCAAGAGAGAGCTGCGGAGCCCCCTCGGCCTGGAGCCCACCTGCCTCGGCCACCCATGCTGAGAGGCGACTGGAGGGGCCGGTGAGGACGCGCACTCATGAGTCCAGGGCGCACTCCCCGCGGCGGCCGCAGCTGTCGGGTCAGGGCGGGACGCAGGGACACAGCTTTGCGGGGCACAATCCCTCCTCTTGCCCGGGCTCTGTGCAAACTGCGCCGCCCCCGGGTGTGGTGCGAGGCACAGCACGGGCAGCTGGGACCAGACGGCGATTCGGACAAACCCTGCGCCGAGGTGACTCTCCGGGCGAGAGCCGGCGGCCTGCTCGGTGGCGGCAGCTCCATTTGGACACGCACATGCACACGCACACATGAACATGCACACACGAACATGCACACACACACACGAACATGCGCGCACACACTCACATATGCACACACACACTCACACACGTGCAGGGTCTTGCTAAGTCACTAAATTGCTCAGGCTCTGCTTGAACTTGTGTTCCTCCTGCCTCTGCCTCCCCGAGACATGCACCATCTCACCGGGCAAAAAGTATGTTTTAAAGTATTATGGCCAAGTCTGCTTCCATTCAAACTGGAAAGTAAAATTATGATAAAGTCAGATTTGGATGCAACTAATATACTTAACCATTTGGGGTTTTTTGTTTCATTTGGGTTTTTTTGGAGACAGCTTCCTGCCTCAGCTTCCTGCCTCAGCCTTGCAGGGAGTTCAAGGTCAGCCTGAATTGCATAGCGAGACCCTAGGTGGCAGAGCATATAAACTATGCCACACTTCATAAAGTAGACCACATACAGCACCATACAGGTGCAAATTATACACATAATTTATAATTATTATACTCTACTTAATGTTTGTTTTCGCAGGGGAATTGAACCCACGCTCTACCACTGCACTGCTGGCAGAGCCCACAGTGCTCTGCGCAGTTTTCAGTAACATATCAGCCCGTCAGTTGCCTTGTGTAAAGTACAAATGTAAATCCTGCTTCAATGAACTGACCATAGAACAGTCACCGGGGAGCAAGTTGGGGAGCAGGCTGAGGCAGGACGGTGTCTCTCCGAGGGCCTGTCGGGTCCCACCCACCCGGCATGTGAGCTGCCTGAACCCTGGACTTGCATTCCACAGCCACACGCCAGCTCTGCCCCTCGGCGAGGATTGGTGTGACTGCCTGGCAAGTATTTGGGGTCATTTCCATGGGTCGCTGGAGGCCGCCTTGACCCAAAATGACCCTCTCCCATCCCAGGCACAATGATTCGCCCAAGAGCAAGCGACTCGTCTGTTCTCTGAGGGAGCCGGCCTTGAGCTCGCTAGGTAGCCCAAGCTAGCCTGAACTCAAGGTGATCCTCCTGCCTCAGCCTCCCAAATGCTGGGATGACCCTACAAGGCTTTGCTGAAGTGCAGACCCTCGGAACACCACTTCTCTGTTGTCCCCTTTGTCCCCGGACACCAGGAGAAGGACCACGGGTTGGTCACGCAGCCGGGACGGAAGGAAGGCGGACGTGACTACACCGCCAGCTTTGCAGCCTCCTGGCTCCGATCTGGCCGCCTGCTTCTTACAGCGCAGCAGCCCTTAATCTCCCACCGCCCCAGTTCTGAGGGACCAGGCTAAGCTGGGGTCCCCTTCTGTCACCCGGGATTGGCGACGGCTGGGGTGGGTGGGGACAAAGGGCGGAGCCTGCAGGAGAGGCGGGGAGGCTGAGGCAGGTGGAGCCGGCGCAAGGGTAAGAGAGCCCCACTCCGTTTCCAGAGCAGCCCGGCAGGGACTGGGGGGCACCCGGGACTCTCCTCCCTCCACAGTCCCGCCCCAAGGGGCAGAGCGCCCCCTGCAGGGATCAGGCAGTGGGGACCTGAGCCCCAACGGGGTGAGCACTACACCTTCCCGCCGGACCCCGCCTCTCCCTGGCCCCGCCCCCTACATTGGGCCCGCCCCTGCCGTGGCCCCGCCCACCCCTGGGACCCTCCCTCCGCTAGTCCCCTCCCCTCACTGGACCCCGCCCTCCTCCAGACCCCGCCCCCTTGGTGGGGCCCACCCTCCCCCGGCTCCACCCTCGAGCTCCCCCTTCGGCACCCCCAGCCTTCCCAGAAGTACATTAAGGGTTACATCACCCACGATGCCCCTGTGTCGCCACCACCACCGCCCCCCCCACATCCTGCCACATCCCAGGGGGCGCCTTCCTAGGCACGTGGTACGGTTTTCCTCTCAAAGCCGGAGCACTCTTCCCCGGCCCCTCACAGATCAAGGTGTGCGCGGCTGTCGGACTATAATACAGGGCAGGCAGGGGTGGGGGCGCACGCCTGTAACCCCAGCACTAGGGAGGCTGAGGCAGGAGGGTCTCTGCAAGTTAGAAGCCAGCCTGGCTGCATAGGGAGTTCAAGGCCAGCCTCCACCTTACAGAGAGACCCGGTCACTCGTGCCTCTTAACTACTTCCATCCTTAACCAGACCACTTCCAGATCCAACCACCTGTGCAGCCTCAGAATTCAGGGACACGCGCCTGGTCCTCGGGCTGCTGCTCTGGGGTCCCACCAAAGGCGGCGACAGAGGCGACGTGGGGGCGACTTGCTCAGCCCTGCCCGCCTGCCGCCTCCCACACGCCCTGCTGTCGCCCGCCTGCCCCGCACGGCGTCCGGCTGCTTCCGGCAGAGAGGACGTGGGCCCGGGCCAGGGGACCTCCGTGTGCCCGCCTCCGCCCTGGAGCCCCTGCGCACCTGCCTGCCCCAGGAGGAGGAGGAGACGGGGAACTACAGCACAGACCGCCGTGGCTGAGTCACCGTCGGTTTCGCACGTCGTCGGCGTCAAGCCTAAGCAGCGCGGAGAATGACGGAGCTGCGTTATGCACCGAGGGGCTCAAGAGCCCGGAAGTCATGGATCTCCCCAAAAGTAGAGGACAGGGAGGGTGGAAGGGAGACGAGCATCTGTTTCCACAGCGCCGACCCAGGGGACAGCGCCCTGGTCACCGTGGCACTCGTGCCGGACCCTGCTGCGCCCGGGCCCAGCCAGGCCCGCGCGGGCAGAGGTGAATCCAGGAGCCGCGCGCCGGTCCAGCCGGTGACGGTGACTTCGGGCAGGATGACTCAGCCTCAGGGCTTCGGCTCCAGCTGCGTGGAGGGAGGACGAGCCCTCCCCTGGGACAGCGGGACAGGACAGGTGACATCGCTGCAGGCTCAGTGCAGGCCAGGCCCACGGAGAGCACCACGGTCCCCAGCCCCTCCTCGACGGCCCGGAGGGCTCCGGAGCTCATCCAGGACAGCCGCGCGCAGCTTCATCAGTGCCTGGGAGACTGGGGTCTAGAAGTGAGGTAGGCACCGCAGATTCCAGAAGATTCTTTCTGAGAAGCCTCCTACCTTGTCCTTGCTCGGGGTCACCGGGGTTATTCCAAGCAGCCCACTCATGCACAGGCCCAAAAAGAAACAGGATTTTCTCTGAATAGCAGGTGTAACTCACTTTTTGCTCATCTGTTTTGTTGTGAGACAGGCTGGCCTTGAACTCCCGGCGATCCTCCTGCCTCAGTGCTGGGACAGCAGGTGTAGACAGGCATAAAACATGGGTTTTCAAAGAACTCTGGACGGAGGAGCAGAAATGCACAGATTTGCAGGGCTGGAGGCCACCTTGGCTGAGCCCGTAGTGAGCAGCAGACTGAGGACACCGTGTGGATTTGACCCCAGGGTGCAAATTACACATAAATTACTGAGTCCACACCTCAGAGATTCTGGAAAGCCATCAGCCCCCTCCTGTGCCCTGGACTTCGGCTTTCTGCTGATGTGTCCAGGCTGTCAATTGAGAGGAAGCCACCTTCAGGGGACGATAAGATGAGCTCCTGCATTCCCCTGAGGGTTTGAACCCTGAGGGACAGCTAGTGCCTGGAGGCTTCCTGCTTAGCAACAAACCCGGGCAACCACAGCCACGGAAGCAACAGTGGCACCAGGCTCCCCATCACTCCTGGTCCTCATGAGCACCTAGGCTGTGGTCCATCGCTCCCAGTGGACCCAGGGCAGTCACCAGTCACCCAGAGGAAAATCTTCCAGAGCTATGGTCCCTAGCACTAGCAAAGAGTCAGACAAGGTCCAGATTTCCCTGGAGATGGCAGGTGCTGCAGTGACCAGACCTGCTGGGCTGCTCCTCCCACATCTGGGCCTCTGCCGTGGCACAGCGAAATGGAACACCCAAAATTAAGGCAGGAAAGGTTTATTTAGCTCACAGTGTGTGGAGGTTTTGGTCCATACTCAGCTGGCTCCAAGGGAGGGTGGCGTGGTGAGGGGCAACATTTCAAGGAGGCAGAAGAGAGCAAAGCAGCCAGAGCAGGCAGCAGGTAGAGCAAGGCTTTCTCTCCCTTCTATTGGAAGCAGGCCACCCCCCCCCACCCCGGGCGGGTGTAGCACTCACACCACCCCGTGCCCTCCTCCTGCATGGGCTGAGGATGTTTACAAAGTGAGGACCCTGGCGCCCTGCTGAGTCTCTTCGTTAAACTTCTAAACTTCTCAAGTTGACACTGTGTCCGGTGTTTCTGTGTCACCACCCCTGGGAGCCACACTGCCTTCTGGGGTGTCACCAGAGCTCGGAACTACAATGTGTCAAAGCCTGGTGACGAACCAGAGTAGCACCCCAATCTGCCTTCACCACCATGGACATGGACCCGGCCACTCGGCTGACTGAGCCTCCTCCAGACCTTCCTCTCCGTTCTCTGTCTCCCTCTCTGGAAGGGTTCCCATGGGTGTCCCCAAGAACTCATCACTCCTAGAACCTAGGAACACGAATTCAGCTGGAAGCCAGGTTGGGCTGCTGGCACTGGTTAGATCAGGCTGCAGTTACACCCGAGCGAGTGGTGACCCATGGGACACACAGACCGTAGAGGGGGCCACTCCCCACCATCAGAGGACCTGAGGAAGCAGACTCTTCCCCTACGTCTCCAGGGCCCCATGACTTGGGACTTCCAGCCCTCGGAACTGTGAAAGGTGGGTTCTGTCACTCGAAGCCACCTGATCGGCGGTGCTTTGTTACCAGAGCCCCAGAAACTCTCAGAGCTCCAGGGAGCAGCACTGGCCCCTCCAGGGGCTGCTGGGACCCACCAGGTGCACCCCCTTTTGGGAGCCCGCAGCCGGAGGCCCTGCCATTGCCCCCACAGCCCTCTTCCAAGGCCTCTTGCCTTGGGCACTTGATAGTTTCCCTGATTTCAAAACGTTCCATAAAATGGACTCGTGTTTCAGACCTGAAGGCAAATGTTGACAGGAGCAGGCTCAGTGCACACCTGCTCTCCTGCTCTGCCCCTGGCTTCACACAGCTGAGACCGTGCTTATGAAGCTGCTGACGGACCAGTGCGTCCTGCCTTGGTTATGTCTTTAAGATAAGCTGCTTGGAAAATGAAGTCCTAACCTTCCCTCCCTCTCTTCCTCCATAAGTGTCCCCTCTGGTCCCCAGGGTCCACCCTCCCTACTTGTCCCCAGCACAGCACAGCTGAGCTGCTCTGCCTGCTCCCCAGCCTGCTCCCTGGCTTTGCTCACTAATCCGTGAGCTTGGGGTGGACAGGCCAGCTGCTCTGGCCTCATTATCCCGGCAGATGGTCCTGCTAATCACACAGGTGGCCTAGGGAAAAACGCACTTCATCCAGCATATTGGGAATGACCCTCAAGGGCTGCGCAGTCCCGTCCACGGAAACCCAAAGGTGGGACAGTGACATTGCTGAGGGGCCCTGGGCCTGCCCTCCCCAGGTGACCCTGGGAAAGGTCCTGAATGCTGAGGAGATCGGGCTCTGGCCCTTGCAGGCTGTAGGAGATCCCTGGCTACAGGAGCAGCCAGACCCGGGGGTAAAGGGGTCCAAGATGCAGCACAGAACGCTGAGCAGGCCTTGGGGTGGGAAGGGGGTTATGCTGTACCCTGTGGATTGGTTTGTGTGGTCCCTGTTGCCCTGCCAGGCTGGGGCTCTGGCTCTGGCACCTGGGGAGGTGACCTTATGTCAGAAGAGAGTCCTTGCTCATTTAATCGAGGTGAGATCCTTCAGGTGGCTCAATCCCACATGACTGGTGTTTTTTTTTTTTTACCAGGAATTGAACTCAGGACCTTGCGCTTCCCAGGCAGGCACTTGCGCCGCTGAGCTATGTCCCGGGGCCCTGACTGGTGTCTTCATTAAAAGATGGGAAGAGATGCAGGCAGAGGCACCCAGGGAATCAGCCCCTCAGCTTCCACCCTGTTGCAACCAGAGTGCTGGGAGGGTGAATTTCTGTCGCTTCCTGTCACTCCCTGTACAGTGATTTATGATAGCCACTCGAGGAAGTCACTATTGTACAGAGAAACTTTCCGAAAGGTCAAGTACGTCAGCGTCTTGTAGTACAAAGCTGGAGAAGAAATAGGGGAGAGGTGTGGTTGGGGAGAGGGGCTGCTCTCTTCCTAACCCCAAGGTCTGCAATCGTGAAAGAAAAGACTGATCCCATAAAACACACAAAAAGAACAAAGTTAAACTAAATGGTGGAGATGCTGGGAGCTCAGTACGGTTCATAAGGGTCCCATCCGTGACTCGTGACTAGAAGTATAAATAACCTGGCGCACGGCACACGGGCGGCACACACACACACACACGCACACGCACACGCACACACACGCACAGGCTGGGCACCAGAAACGTTCAGGCGGCCAGGAAACATGTGGAGGCTTGTCCTGCTTCCCTGAAACATGTGGAGGCTTGTCCTGCTTCCCTGATCATCAACGACCTGAAAATTGGGCTAAGATTACACAGTTTCTCTCAAAGCCCACAGGCACTGACGAATCAGACCAGAAACACTGGGCCCTGACCAGAGCTGCTCTGGGGTGTCCTGCAGCGGATGACTATGCAGTAAGGGTAACTCACAAGCCCGGGATCCTGGGGGTGAACTTTGAGCCCCAGGAGTAGCCTTTGTGACCCCAGTGCCTTTGCATGTGTCACAGTTTAGAACTAAGATGCCCCCAAAGCCTCGAGTGATCACAGGCAGGGCTTTGGTTGGGTTTGGGGAGCTTGCAGGTGACCTGATATCAGAAGATGGGGTCTGGATGGAAGAGGGATGGCCTGGAGGAGTTCATCTCCTTCCCAGCTCCTCCCTGGGTCTCTACTTCTGGTCTTCCACCTTCCAGCAGCTCTGTTCCCCAGCCCCTTCTCCGAGTTCCCGTGTCAAGCACCGTGTCCACTGCTGCAGTCCACATCAGTGACATGACTCATATTGGACCTGTGTCAGCACAGGCCTTGCCGTGTGGCCTTGCCCTGTGGAGGGCCAGGGTCTGCCTGTGTCACCCCGTGGAGAATGAAAACACAAACAGCAGGGCTCGGGCAGGCTCCCTGGGGGTGACCCTCCCTGTGCAGGTCCCACCGGGGAGCTTGTTGTGTAGAGAGCTTGGTTCCCGCTGGTCTTCGGGAGGCAACTGCATCACAGGGCTCCAACCTCACCAGCAGCCTGACCAAGGACGAGACTGTGACCTGGTGGCATTGTTCGCAGAGAACAGGAACAGGAGGAGGGGCCTGGCTGACGGGAATGGGTCCTGAGGACCTGGCCCTGGGACTGGGCCTAGGCCCCCGTCCCCTCTGCCCGAGCTTCCTTGGGGCCAGCGGCCTTGTTCTGCTGTTCCACGGGAAGTTCTGCCTGCTCGGCCTGTAGCGATGGGATCACCCAGCCATGGACTGAATCCTCCCCAACCGTAAGCAGAGCTAAGCTGTCCTCCTCGAAGCTGTTTTGTTGTGAGTATCTGGGTCACAGTGATAAACACTGACACAGGATATGACACTGCATGGCAGTGAGTCCCCAGCCAGCATGCCTCACGGTCACCCCAGGCCAACCTGAGGTAGAGGAGCGATGTCCTCTCGGTCATGGGGCTGGGCCATGTGCGCTCCTGCACGTCCTCATTCAAGGTCAGCGTGTGCACATGTGGGCGATGTCACCGAGGCCAAGCCGTGAGAGCCTCTCCAGGGCCGCTCCTCTTGTTGTGGCCCAGCTAAGTCCCCTCCACATTCACGCCCTGAAGTCCGAGCCCTAACGTGACCATCCTTGGAGGTGGGGCCGTTTGTAAAGGGGAAGGGGACCAGGACACAGGGACAGAAGGGAAGGGAGCCGCGTTACACACCTCGGCTCCCACCGTGCATGTGTGGCTGACCCGCTACATAACGAAAGCTAGAGTCACCAGGTGCCACACTGTCAATACTGAAGAGGTTTTACCTATTCCAAGAATCACTAAAAAGTGACAGAGATGTGCTATCAGCACACAGTTGGGAAAATGCCGCTGAGCCGTGGAGCTCTGTGCAGCTGCCACCAGCTTTCAGCCTGTAGAGAACACCGCATCTGAAAGGCAGCAGAGGGCTGGGGAGGCCGCTCAGGGGCACGGCCAGCGCCTGCCTGGCAACTGCGAGGTTGTGAGTTCAATTCCTGGTACAAAAAAAAAAAAAAAAAAAAGCCGAATAGAGATGTATGCCTGTTAGAGAAAAAGGGTGTCATTATGGTCATATGAGGCGTCAGAGACACGGCAGCCCTGGGGTGGGGCCTCCTGCCCCCTGAGCAGGATCCCTGGGTGCAGGGCCTTGGGCGCAGCTGAGTGGCTCTGCGGCTCCTCCAGGTGCCACCACAGTGGGCAGCCAGGAAGCATGGTCGAGCGCCCCTGCCCTGAGAGGCCAGCAGGCCCCTGCCAGCCCCACAGCCCAAGGTCCACTGCAGCTGGGGCACCTGGACACCTGAAACCCAGATGCTGGTGACAAACCTCAGCTCCAGGAGGGGTGGGACAGGGCTGTGGCCCCGTCTCGGCTGCTGTTCTTTTGTTGTTGCTTAGCTGGGTTTCTTATTACAGTCACCAAATTCTCTTTATACCAAATATCTGCGTTTTCTTCTCAATGCAGGCAGGAGCGGGCCCGGGGAATGACTGGGCTTTGAGGACGATGCCCAGGAAGCCCTGGGTTCTGTAAGAGGCCCTGGGTGGGACTGGTCGCTAAGGCGGAGGGCGTGGCGGCCTGGGCAGGCGGGAAGAAGCCTCCCAGGGGTATTCAGCAAGGGCTCTGCCTCCTCTGCTGACCGCTGGGCTGGCCCAGTGGGGAGCTTCTGCCCAGCCAGGGCCTCGCCTGGGTTTAACACTCAGCCTGAGGGCAGGGACACGGTACTCTGCAAGGTCAAATGGCTGTCTGATGCCCTCACCCGGCCCCCAGGAACCTGCACACACACACAGACACACACACGCACCGTGCAGGGAGGCTGGAGGTGCCTGGGTCACTATTAAAAAATTGTTGGGAGCCTGACGTGGTGGCACACACCTCTAGTCCCCACACTCAGGAAGCTGAGGCAGGAGGATCCTTTTAAATTCTAGACCAGCTTGGGCTACCAAGTGAGCTTAAGGCCAGCCTGAACTGCATGGTGAGACACTGTCTCAAAAAGACAAAAAAAAAAAAAAAGTTGTAGGATTATGAGTGTGGTGTCTGCACACCTGTAACGCCAGCACTCTGGGAGGCTGAGGCAGAAACATCCCAAGCTCAAGTCTGGCCTAGGCAATTTAATGACCTAGCAAACCCTGTCTTGAAACAAAAACAAACAATCTGGGGAGGAGGTGCTGGGATGCAGCTTAGTGTGAAGGCCCTGGGTTCAAGCCCCAGGAAAGGAAGGAAGGAGGAGAAAAAGGGGAGAGACACAGACAGAGAGTAAGAAAACAGTTCTCTGCCAGTCAAACCCGCCTTCCTCACCTCCCCTTCTGTCTCTGGCTGAGCCTCCAGATGTGGTGTGACGGGGCTGGGAGTGGGGGTGGGAGGGTCCCCAGCGGCGAGCTCACTGCCCACAGACCTGGCAGCGCCATCCTCTCCCTGTCCCCCAGCCCTGGTCTCTGCTTCGTGCTCAGCCCACACTGCACCTGCCCAGGCCGCTCCCCGACACTGCCCAGTCCCCTGATGACATGGTCACGTGTGGGGACCACCGTGGGACCAGCGCTGAGTCCTGGGCCCTCCCCAACCAACCATTAACAGCCAAAGGAAAAGGAGGCTGAGGCAGGGCGGTCAGCCAGGGGACGGAGGAATTCAGCCGCGCTCCCAGCGTGGTCCTCACACACATGGTGACACCAAAGCACTTTAATCAAACAACAGCAGATTCCAGCACCAACAAACACAAGCACGGCCTGTGTCTTCCCTGGGACAGTCAGGGACTGGGGAGCCACTCTTGCTATGGACCCCAACTCCTCACTTCTGGTCTCCTCACTCCCTGCAGCTCCCTGGGGCGTCTGCACAGCCCTACAGGACCCCACCCAGCCCCGGGGTCACAGGGCCTGTCCCTCCCCATGTACCCCTGGATGGCACCCAGAGAAGAGGGATCCAGGAGGAGCTATGGCCACCGGGCCCCCAGGAAAGGCAGAGCCACGGGGAAGGGTCACACCAGAGCCAAGCACAGGATCGGGGTGCAGGTGGGATTGGCAGGGCCCAGCCCTCAGCACCCCAGGGCCTGGAACTCCATCCTCCATCTTGTCTGGTCCCCGTCACCAGGGATCTGCGCTGGGTTCCCTGCATCTTCGCTTTCAGTTTCCAAGTACAGCTTTTCACTTCTCTAAGTTTGAGTTTTTGTTTTAGTTTCTGTTTCTGCGAAACCAAGGAGGCGCCCAGCATGTTAGGGAAGCCGGGAAAACAGTTGTCATCACCTCCCCCCAGTCACTTCCTGAGTCTCCCATGCAGACCGGTGGCTGCCACCCTCGGTAAACCAAGTGTTTGGCACCACAAGCTCACCATGGGGCCATAACAATGAATTAAAGGTTCACCCAACAGTCCTTCCTCTTCTGAGCCTTCCTATTTTTCTAGGTCTTGTTTCAGTACGTATTTATCTTTGCAGTCGTGGGGATCGAACCCAGGACCTTGGCACCGCACTACTTCCTAGCCCTTTTTACTTTTTATTGACACAGGGATCTTGCTAAGTTGCCCTGTCTGGGCTTGAACTTGAGATCTTCCTGCCTCAGCTTCCCAGAGAGTATTTTACTTTTTATTTTTTTAAAGCTGGCTTCAGATGGCCTTGCCTGGCAAATGAACACCACCAGTGAGGCAGGAAGAGGACCAGTGAATGTGAGTTTGACTTGTGCCCAGGGCTCACTGGCAGGGATGGGGAGCCTTGCAGGGGGGCCCTGAGCCTGTTCCTCCTCATCTGTCAAACACTCTTGAGAGCTGGCTGAGCTCTAAAGCTCCTGCTGCTTATGAAACTCCATTAATCCTCAACCAGACATGGTGGAGCACACTTGCAATCCCAGCACTCAGGAGGCTGAGGCAGGAGGGTCCCAAAGTTTGAGGCCAGCTTGGGCTACATAGTGAGTTCAGTAAACAAGCCAGAGAAAAATCCTGCAGGCGAGAATTAATGGGCTTTTGCTTGTTTGAGACAGTCTCACTATGTTGTTCAGGTTGACCCTAAACTCACTTGCCCACAAACAGCCCTGCCTCGTCCTGGAGGTCAGGACTCTCCCCTCCCAACCCCGTTCTCTGGGTCTCCAGCGTGGAGGCCGCCAACCTTCCCGGCCCCGGCAGCCTTGTTCCAGTCTCTGCTCCCACACTTCTGTTTCTCGCCCCGCTGGGGTCATGCAGGGCCTGCTTCCACCTGCCATCCTGTATCAGCCACATTGCAGCGTCTGTGCCACAGCTGAGGAAACCTGCCGTCTTGGGGGACACCGTCCCACCCAGGACAGAGCAGTGGCTGGTGGCCCTGCTCAGCACCAGGCCAAGGTGGCCAGTGGCAGCCCAGGCTGATGGAGGGCCCTGGAGGAAGCCTGCCCCTCACCCTCCAGGGCTCCCTGAGTGGAACCTGCCCCCCACGCGTGTCCTCCGTGTGCCCAGGAGTGGCTGCCAGGCCAGGCTGACAAAGGCCGGGGCTTTGGCGTGGCTCAGCACCTGACCCCGTACTGTCCATCCTGGCGGTTCCCTGCGGCCACTCCCAGGGTGACCCGGCCTCCTGCAGCCGCGCTGAGACACCCTCATGGCGAAGAGTGGGGGTCGGCGGCACCTTCGCGCCTCGGCGGGGCCCTGGCAGGTTCCAGCCCGCCCAGACCTGCAGGCTCAGCGCCCCCATCTCCCACAGCCGGGGTGCGCGGCGGCTGCAGAGGCGCAGCCTGGCTCCGCGCCCTCCCGCCCCACCGACTGCGCCCACCCCGGCGAGGCCGCCCCAGCAGGAGCGCATGGGCGGGCCGCCGCCCAGGGATCTGCGTGCCGTGCGGACGCCAGCAGCGCTCGTTTGGTCTGTTTATCCTCCCGGAACTCGAGCTGTGCTGGAGTCCAGAGCCCGCCGCGCCAACCGGCTCGCGCTCCTTCCCCGGCTGCGGGGAGCGCGTCTGTGCCGAGCAGAGTCGAGAAGCGTTTCTCCCGGCAGCGGCGGCGGCACCTCCTGGCCCCGGCCTGGCCACGCGCCCGGGCGCCCCACAGCGAGCTTCTGCAGCCTCGCAGCCACCCGCTCTCCCCTTCCTTCCGGGGAGTTGTGGGCGTGGAAGGGAGCTGCCAATCACCGCAAGCCCGCCTCTTCCCCCCACCCATCCTTGGGTTTGGGCCATGTGGCAGTCACGTGACTCAGAACCGACCACAGTGATTGGTCTGCTATTGACATGTGGCTGAAACTAAACCAATCAGGCTCCTCCCCTGGATGGTTCACACGACCTTGACGATGGAGTCTCTAACCTGCAGTACTGCCGCCCCCTGCCTTGGGGGTCCCTGTCTTGGGCTCCCTTGGCCTGGCAAGTGCCGTCTGCAGCAGGAACAATCAGGCCACACAGAGAAGCCTCGACCAATGTCTGAGCAGGAGGAAGCTTCAGATCCATCCACCAGCCCGCTCTGGCTCACGAGGTCCCCGGAATCACCGCGGCCAGACACTCCCTTGCTTCCCTTCGTGGTCCAAACTCATCCGCCTCGATTTCCACCCTCTGTGGCCAAGAGTTCGAACAAATACTCTCCTGTTGGAAATCTCTGCAGAGCTCCGCAATGGGGAGGACGGGCCACCTCCTCGTGTTGGCATTGGGAGCCCCCCAGGCTGACGCCGCGCCCCTCACTTCCTGCCCTGGCAATTATTTCACCACCACCCCCCCCACACACACACACACACTTGGTCTGTCAAGGCCCCAGAGGCCCCCTGGGCTCCTCCCACACCCGCTGGTGGATCAGGAGTGAGACAGAGGAGTTGGTATTCTAACCGGTATAAGGACCAAGTAGGACCCTCCAGGGAGCCTACAAAAGCGCAGCCAGGTGTGCTCCGACTGTCAGGGATCTGCCCACAGCACGAGCAGGTGGGCCTTGGCTAAAACAGCCTGTGCCCTGTGGGAACACGGCGTAGATTTTAAAGCCACACCACACACAGCCTGCTAAGTTGCCTCTGGGCCAGAGCATCACAGAGGCTCAGGGCCAGGGGGTTTCAGGGTCAGGAACCTGCCTCACACACGTAGACGCAATGCCCATACTCCTGCGAGCCTGTGTCCATGCAGTGTTTCAGGGGTGACTGCGAACTTGCGCTGTGCAGCCTTCATCCCCCTCCACCCCTCTGGCCAGGCTGGGGAACAGAAGGCTCATGGGCCAGTCAGCGGAACTGGACTCTGCCCAGGGAGTACCCAAGCCAGGGCCCCATGTGCAGGGAGCAGCTCAGGGTGTTCATTAGCATTCTCTTTCCCGCCCCCTTCCTCTCTCTCTTCCCTCTGTTCCCTCCATCCCCTGCCATTTCTTTATGGCCTGTCCCTGTCTCTAAGACAAGAGTCACCCAACACCACGGGCACCTATTCCTGCAGTGGGGAAACGCTTGAGGCTACCTGACAGCCAAGAGGGGCTGCTCAGAGGGTCCCTAAACCAAGGACAGTGTCCCTGGGATTGCATCTGTCCACTGTGCTTGCTTTGTCCCACCCCACCTGTACCCCACACACCACCTTGGTGTGGAGCCCACTTGGTGTACTAGGTGGGTTCTGTGGGTTACAGTATCTCCCGGGGCAGCAGGTCCAGGACCTGGGCAGGTCCGCAGCTGTGGGCCGAGTCAGCATACACCCAGTTTGCTCCCTTGCCCCACATGGCTAGGGTGGGAAGCCAGCTTCACTGGCTTTCAGAGATCAGTGGAATACACTTCTAGCTGTAGCCAGGTGGATGACGGAGGTGTCATGGGCTTGGGCTCTGTATCTGGTTCCTGGCTCCTTTTTTTTCTGGCCCTGTCCCCTGTTCTGTTTCCTGGACTCTATGAATTAAACATCTTCGCCCCATCGTGCTCTTCTGCCCTAAGGATCCTGCCTTAGAGCCAGCTGGCCATGGACTGGATGCTTGGAAACCGTGAGCCACACTGACAACCCCCCCCTCCCCCGCCCTTCTCCTTTAAGTCCTGCCTGTCGGGTATTTTCCTCCCAGTGACGAAAAGCTGACAAGAGCAGCCCCTAAACACCATTCTCTCTCACAGGAGAGAGACACATTTTCTCTACTCAATAGTTTGTGCCTCTGATATCAGAGTGTCTTCCCTGTCAACCCACCTGGCATCTGGGTTGGCACTGCTGACCATCCGGTTCTACCCTCCCAGAGCAGCTCTGTGCATTTGCATCTCGGGTGCCTGGGGACAATGACAGGAAAAGGAAACACCTTGCAGAAACAGCTACCTGTGTCCACGGACAGTTGATGGCCAGTTGGCTCTTCTGGAAGCTTGGATGCCTGTTTCCTCCCCTGCTGTGGTGCGGTATCTCCTCTGAGCTCTATTGGAAATCTGACCTTTCCCAGCCCTGACTGCAGAATCACCCTTGTGCAGGGACAGAGCCCAAGAGAGCCAGGCCACTGGGAGAAGCAGACATGAGTGGGCATGTAGGGTCAGCAGGGCTGTCCCAGGCCACCCCCACTGCTGCCCACAGGTGCCCACAGAGGTCAGTGTGGGGGCCCCAAGTCCCCCTCACCAGGCTTCTCCACCAGGGGGCTGTGGGTCCACTCTGCCATCTGCTGTTCTGTGGGTGTCTCGGGCTGCATATAAATGCTCAAGTGGGGGTGTCCAGACCACGCATAAACCCCCACCTGTGTACTGGAAAGGTGTTGGAGAGCGATGACCACTGCCACCCCAGTGCTGTGTTTGTGATTTCTCCAGTACGAGGTGTGAGTGAAAGGTGAGGCGGATGTCTGAACTGTAAGAATTTATGACAGTAAAGGATACATTGCCATCAACATCCCTCACTTCGAACATACTTATCCCATGGTTCTTGGCACTTTCTGGGGCAGTTCTGTGTTCTTCCTCCTGAGCAGCTTTGCAAGGTGCGATCAAGCACACTGCAAGTGCTGCTGCTGAGTGCCATCCAGCGGAAAACCAGGCTCACAAACAGCTCTCTGCGTCCTCACCCACCTTATTCACTGCGCGACTTATGGTCTTCCCCAAAGTCACAGTGACCATGAGAGAGAAAAGTTCTGAATCCATCCGGAGTACTGAGGCAGCCATGAAAGACAACCCCAGAGCTGCTTCAGAGAGGGCGAGGAGGAGGGTCACCATGCCTGAAGTGAGGGAGAGGAACGGCAGTGGAGTGTGTTTTCTACTGTCATATATTTTTTTACAAAACTTAAACATCCGCTGAACTTTTTGATCGTGCAATACATTGGCTCAAAGGACTTGGGTGAGTCTTTGGGTGATGACGTCTCCGTGGATAATGTGGGAATAACTGTGGACTATCCCCACCCCACTTCTATTCCCAGAAGTTGAAAGAACTATTCATTCTTCCACACTCTGAAGTGGTTAGTTTACAGCTGAGTCGCTCAGGAAACCTTTTAAACACAGTCACACACAGATAATGATGTTTCAGCCAACCATCTGGTGGTGGGTCCACAGGTGATAAGGGAGTTGAGACATTCCTATCACCAAGTGTTTTTACTGTGCCTTTTATATGTTTGGATACACAAATAGTTACCATTGAATTATGTATTAGTCACTTTCCCCTCAGTGGGACAAATATCCAACACTCATGACTTGGAGGAAGAGAGATTTGGTTCACGGTTCCCAGTGGGTTCAGTCCGTGGTAAGCTGGCTCCAGGACAGAAGCAGCAGGGGATAAGGGTCTGGTGGAGAAAAGCTGTTCAGCCCAGGGCAGCCAGGAATCAGACAGAAAGGGGGGCGCCAAGACAAAAACACACCCTTCCAGGTCACATCCCATGACCACCTTCAGCCAGGCCCCAGGATGAATCCCCTGATGAATATGGCACCCCGTGATATAGTCACCTTCCACGCACATGAGACTAGGGGGACATTTTAGATTTAAACCATAACAAGATACAACTCCCTACAGCACTTGATATGCTAACATGCTCTACGGGTTGTAACCCAGGAGCCAAACCCTATGCCACACAAGCCAGGTGTATAACAGGCTGCATATAGGTTTGTGAACACACATTCTATGATGTCTACACAGTGGTAATACCTGCCTAACCGTACACTTGTCGGTGATACCCAGTGCCATTAAGCAAAGCACTGCTGTGTTCACATTTATTTTGGCTTATGGATTCAGAGGGTTCAGTTCGTGGTCTTCCGGCTACAAAGCAGACATGTCATGGCCAAAGAGCAAGACAGAGGACAGCTGCTCGACTCATGGTGTCCAGGAAGCTGATCAGGGGAAGAGCCAGAGAGGAAGGGGCCAGGGACCAGATACAGTCCCCAAGGCCACATCCTCATGACCCACCAGACATGCCCAGAAGTGTGTTTTACTAATCTCTCAAGCCAATCAAATTGACAGTCATGGTTAACCACCACAGTCAAGGTTCCCACAATAACAACAAAATATCAGTAACACCAAAGTGCTAAAATGCACAAGGTTCCCATTTACAGTTCTTCCTGATCCTCTCTGAGGACGGGGCGGGGGAGGAGTAACATGTGCGAACAAATCACCCTCCTGTCTTCACCATGCACTGCGTATTCTTTCCAGAACCGTCAGTGTCATTTAGCTGTCTCCCCTCACCTCTGGGAGGAGCAGGAAAACTATTTTTACTCTCTCCAATTAATCCACATGAGAAATTGAGCAGTATTTGCAGAGGGAGGTGCTCTGGGTAGAGTTCTCCCCCATGCCTTGCTGATTCTCGTCCGGCCAGAACCTCTGACTGAGGTTCTCCTTAGAAAGGCCTCTGCTGGTATAATCAAGACGAGACAGAGCTGTACTGGAGTGGTGCAGGGCAGGCATCCTCAGAGTGAGGGGTACACACCCAAGTGTGCAGGGAGCAGGGGCAGGGGTCTGAGCGGTGCATCCTCAGGCTGAGGGATTCCCAAGTGAACAGCAGCCACTGGGACCCGGGAGAGGCGAGGAGGGGATGCAGTCCTGCCGTCACCTTGATTTGGACCCTCAGCCATCACAGTGGTCAACTGCGTTGTCACCGAGCCCCGGACTGTGGTCCTTCATGACGGTAGTAGCCCCAGGAAGCCAGTACAGGAGGGAGCTGGAGCCGCGAGCCAGGTGGCTTGGGCAGGGATGCAGGGAAGCTGTGGACACCCAGGATACAGCCCTGGCACAGGTCCCCCAGGGTGAAGCTGGTCCACCCAGGTCCGTCTCACCCAGGTGCAGGCCACAAGCGCTCAGTATAATTTTTTTTAAAGCCAGGGTCTCACACTGTAGTTCAAGCTGTCCTTGAATTCACTACGGAGCCCAGGCTGGCCTTGAACTCACTGCAGTCTTCCTGCCTTGGCCTCCTACAGATGTGTGCCACCATGCCTGGCTCAGTGTGCTCGTTCCTGACCAGGACATATGACCTTGCTGCATGACCTCAGCAGTGAGCTTCATCCCTGAGGACTAGGGAGTGTGCCAGGCATGTGTGCCCTCCCATCACTGGTGCCTAGATGATTGAGCGCTGCCACTTCTCTCCACCTCTGCACTGGGCTATGCCAGCCCCAATCCTTCCTTCCACAGGGCTCGGCATCCTTCCTGTCTGGCTGCATCTTGCCCGCCTCATGCAAGGGACACTGCTTTTATCTGTTGGTGTGAATAAGAGAGTCGGGGCTCCCTGGAGGAAGGCAGAAAGTCCAGGACCAGCCCCGAGAGCCTCTGGCACAGCCCTTGGGACAGCTGGTACCCAGGATGTGCTGGTTGGCACCAAAGCATTCAAGAGAATCAAGGTGCACTGCTAGACCAAGGGTGGGTCCCCAAGCTCACAATGGCTTTTACATCTTTAAGTAGCTGAAAGAAAAAAAGAAGGGTGATGTCTCATGACATGTGACATATATGAACCCCCAACTTCAGAGCTCATCCATACAGTTTTATTGGCACACAGCTACTCTGTTCCTTTCCACTTTGTCCATGGTCAACAGAGACCACATGGTCAGCAACAGCAAAAATACCTGCTATCTGGGGCTCCACGGTGAAAGCGTGCTGGCCCCTGACACAGACCCTGAAACCAGACTGTCCACCTGGAAATTCTAGATCCACTACTCACAAGCCACTCAGCTGTAGTAAGCCAATTCTTCTCTGTCTGCCTCCATTTCCACATCTTTAAAAGGGGCACAATTGTCCTCATTTCAAGGATTTTTGCAAGGATGAGAAATATCATTTTTAAGCTCTTACAAGAGTGCCTGGCAGAGAACTGTAGATGGTATGCTAGGCAGGTTTCTGTTACTGTAATAAAATACCCCAGGGTTAACATAGAGAAAAGGTTCATTCTAGCTCATGGTTTCAAGGGTTCCACTGCATGATCAGGCAGACCTTTTGCTTTTAGGTCTCTGGCGAGGGGCAGCCTGTTACGGCAATATTTGTGGTGCAGCAAATATTTGTGGTGCAGCAAATCTGCTCACTGCGTGGCTAGGAGGAAACCTGAGCCAGGAGAGGCCACGCCCCCAATGACCTAAAGACTTCCTGCCAGGCCCTGGCTGGTGCATCGCCCCCCAAGGACGCCAACCTTCAACACAGGGGCCTTGGAGAGGAGTTTCTGTCTGAACTCTCACTGACGGGTTATGTGACTTTCTCAGCCCACTGCTCTACTCCTCCTAAATCCTTCAGCATCCCTGCCCGTGTTACCTGGTACGAACAGTGCAAAAAATACCCAAGCACTCTTTCCAACGGTGCACAGAGCAGTTCCTTCAAGCTGACTTGTCATTTCCTGAGTCCTCCTCAGGGCTCCGTGTGCCAGCAGATCCAGGAAGCGGCAGCTCAGACTTCCCAGAGCCCAGATGGGTCCTAATTTGTTACATTGGAGTAGAAAAAAAAAATCTGTGTTCCCTGGCAGAAGCACTGGGACTGTTATGTTAGTCACATCTGCCACCTTCTTGCTTTTCTGCATGGAGAACTTTTTTTTTTTTTTTTGCAAACTCTACAGATCTTGACTCTGAACACAAAGCAGAATGCTGAGGTGTGTGTTTCCTACCTGCCCAAGTCTCCACCTGTCAGTGCCTGGACTCTATAAGGGATCCGGTTCCTTGCTGTGGGGAGGGGCCTGTGGAGCTGGAAGAGTGTCCCCCAGCAACCCCTCACTTATTCCAAGACAGAACCCAAGGGTGACTTCATTTCCCAGCCTGCTCTGAGCACAGTGTGGTCACATGGCTAAATGCACTCCACACTGCCCCCTGCTGGACTGAGAGGGGGTCCACAGGGGGGTTCTCTCTCTCTCTCTCTCTCTCTCTCTCTCTCTCTCTCTCTCTCTCTCTCTCTCTATATATATATATATATATATATATATATATATATATATATATATGTATATAGGGGGCTTGGGTTTTTTTTTTTTTTTTGCAGTACTGGGAATTAAACACCAGGCCTCCTCACTGAGACACATCCCCAATTATTTTTGTTTTTTGAGACAGGGTCTAAGTCACTAAATTACACAAGTTGGAGCTTGAACTTGCAATCCTCCTGCTTCAGCCTCCCAGAATGCAGGCACCACTTCTGAAACTGGGACTTATGAGACTGAGTTCATCTTCCCATGAACTGCAACCATACACATGAGTGTGACTGCCTAAAATCACACACACACACACACACACCCCGAATGGAGGTGCAAAGGCAGCAGCTCCCCTCTGTGACAGCTGGGGAGCCAGTCTGCCGCTGTCTCCTGCTGTGTGATGCCCTCTGGACTCTGCATCGCCCACCAGCAAGCTGACCTTGCCGATCCAGCCCCTTGAGCTTGGACGCCGGTGCCTTGCTGTGTACCCTCTATTCCTCACAAGTGACCTGGCCTGTGGAGCTTCGTCACAGCACTAGAAGTGCACAGGGTCACCGCTCCCCTGCAAGCAGTCCATCCACGCTGCCTGCCTATCAGCCCGGGTTCAGGTGTCCCCATCAGGTGGTCCATCCTGTGCTCTCTTCAGGCTGAAAACTGAGAATGACTCCTCTGCCAGCCCCTCCCTGCCCTCCAAACCACATCCCCCTCGACCAGCCACTTGGAGCAGGGCTCCCTGGGCACTGCAGGCAGGGTGGTCACAACACCTTGACCCACCTTCAGCCCAGGGTGACCTTGGACCAGGCACGGGTCCTCGCCAGCAAACGCTGGTCGTGGGAAGCTACCTCCTGTGACCCTTGCCCAGCACAGGGTCCAACTATGGAAATATGTTTCACCTGAGCCCAGATGGTGTCCCCCATCCAAACCCCATCCCCGCAGCCCCTGAGGCCCTATGTGACCACCTCTGTGAGGGCCCACGGTCTGGCCACCTCTGTTCAGGGCTGAGCGTGGAAACACAGTGGCAGCCAAGTGGGGCAGGGCCCAGAAGGGAGCAGTGTCCATCCTGGCTGCCTGGATCCGACCAGGAAAGCATAGGGTGGCTTCCTGCTGCTTGGGGTGCACAGCAGTGTCCACACTGCCTCTGGGGAGTCCCTGAACACCTGGGGAGGCTGCACATGGACTCACCGGCCCCCAAGTGTCAGGTCTTCCTGCCTCACGGGAAGCCAGCACTGAGGGAAATGCACCAGACAACAGAAACGCGGGCCAGTGTGGGGAGAGCAGAGGGATATGGGCCTGGGCCCTGGGCAGGAGGACCTGGTTCCCTGGCAAGCCCTCCTCAGGGACTCACCCCGCTTCTGCAGCCTGCCCCTGCATGGTCAGGGAGCAGCCACTTCCATTTTCTGTACCAGTCAGCTTTCCATTGCTGGACGCACATGACCCCTGACACCCAGCACCGAGGGGAGTTGGACTTGGCTCACGGTTTCAGTGCAGGGGGTTTCAGTGCAGGGTCCCCGCAGAACCATCCGGGTGGGAGGACCTTGCCTGCAAAGCCCCTGCTATGGTCAATACATTGTGTCAGCTTGAGAGGTTTAGAAGTTTAACTAAAGGACCTGGCAGGGGCCGGGTTCTTACACTGTAAACACCCTCATCCCGTGCAGGAGGAGGGCAGGGGGTGGTGAGCGCTATTCCCGCCCTGAGAGCACAGCACTTGAGAGTATAGGATACTCGGCTTGCTCTCCCCTCCTTTTTGCTCCTGTTGCTTTTGCTGTCTTCTGCCACCTTGAAGTGTTGCCCCAGTGTCATGCCACTCTGCCTTGGAGCCAGCTGAGTATGGACTGAAACCTCTGCACATGGTGAGCTAAATAAACCTTTCCTGCCTTAATTTTGGGTGTTGGGTATTTTGTCTCAGCAACAAAAGTAACCAAGATGGCTGCTCAGTTCCTGGAGCCAGAGAGGAAGGGGTGTGGGTCAGACATGGACCCCAAAGCCATGCCTCCATGACCCACCAGACACAGCCAGCAGGGTGCCCCCCACCCCCGTCCGGGGAAACCCCTAATCCAATCAAGCTGACCCTCCCCCTAACCACACAACAGCCAAGAGAACTAACTCTGCAGAGCAGCACCGTAAAGGGGGCGCCTTCTGTGGGGGAGCTCGGAAATCACCCCATTCTTCCCCCAAGCTACACTGCCTCCAGCTGACAAGCATTTCAAGGACCTTTGGAAATGTTTGATGTTGACAAAAATGATTGGCTGCAAATTAAGACATCAGACTCTGCATGATTAATGTATACATTCATTCTTCGTTAACTGCTCAATTGGGTGCACATAAAAAAACCTCACTACATCTGAAACTCCCATGTTAAGCATTCCTAAGTATGCTAGTGATTGCCAAGAAATAACAGCTAATCACAAGTGAAATGGGTGACTCGAGGCTCGGTCATCTTAAAAGCAAAATCCCCAGCCTTGCCTGGCCACCCGGGAGCTGCCTCAGGCCAGGTGCGCTGCATTTCTGGTCACCCCCGGCCCGACCTTTTTCTAACACACTGTCAGCAGCAGGATAAAAACCCACTTTCTCTGGAGGTGAAAAGTACAGGGGTCAGCACAGAGCTGTTCCTCCAAGGAAGTCATTCACCCGCTGGCAGGGAGGCGAGGCCCTCTGCTGTGCACCTCAGGGGACAGGTCACTCCCGCTATGGTGCACCTCAGGGGACGGGTCACTCCTGCCACAGTGTACCTCAGGGGACGGGTCACTCCCGCCACAGTGCACCTCAGGGGATGGGTCACTCCCCGCCACGGTGTACCTCAGGGGACGGGTCACTTCCTACACAATGGTGGTCTCCAGGGGCTGATTTGCACTTTCTGGTTTTTCCAATCCTCCACTAAGGAATATTAAGCAGATATTTTTGAAATTCCATCTTTGTTGCTATAACAAAATACCCAAGGCTGGGGGACCTTATGAAAAAAAGAGGTTGATTTAGTGCACAGCTCCCTGAGGCTCAGGGTCCCAGAGCCTGCATTAGCTTGACCACAGCGAGGCCACCAAGTGCTGTCACGTCAAGAGACAGGAAGCCCGAGACAGGCAGGGTCAGGTGTTTTTAAGTCTTCTTTGTCTCTTGAGGTTCTAGGTCTGGAGGGGGGCGGCACTGGCTGTCTCTGGGGTGTGACTAGGTGTGGGCTCCTCACATGGGTGCCCTGGTGACCCCACCAGAGTCCCACTGCAGCCAGGGTGGTCATGGCAGCTCCTTCTAAGCCCTGGCTGTGCCACTGAAACCGTGCATCTCCATGTCACCCCCACCCGAGACCTGCCCATGCCCAGGGGTCCAGCCGAGGTCCCCACTGCACAGCAGAGTGAACGCAGCGGTCACCTTGGCCCCAGGCTGCACCAGCCGCACCTCATCTCCATGAAGAGAAAATCTCAGGGTACCCATGCAAGTGTGAGTGACAAGCTGTATTTGTAGCCAAGGCTGACAAAGCACCGCTATGACCTGGAGACGCCTCCTCCACGCATGGCCTCCAGCTGTGGAGCTTCCCGGTCATGGTTTCAAAGTGCTGCTCTGTGAGATGAAGAAATCCGAAATGCCAATCATGCCGTCCTTCCTAGGGCCACTGAGCCGGAAATGACAAGGTCATCGTTAGTCATTCCCGCAGCACATACAGTACAACTTCTACAGAATGTGGTCACTGAAAGGTCCACCCCAACACCGGGTCACGGATGGCCTCACACCAGGAATTCTTCCACCAGGAATAAACATTCTAACCAGGCACGGCGGCGCACACCTGTCATGAGGCAGGAAGATTGTTGGATTCAAGGCCAGCCTGGGCTACATAGTGAGTTCAAGGCCAACCTGAGCTACTTAGCAAGACCCTGTCTCAAACGAGAATGGAAGGGAAGAACAGACAGAGGGAACGAGGCAGGGAGGGAACTGTCGAGGGCCACCTGCTCATCACAACCTAATGACAGTGCAGTGTCCAGGTGGACCGTGTCCTGCATCACCATCCAGAAGATGTGGAGGGATCCAGGCCCCAGTCCCCCTGACCTCCGTGGGTGATGCTGACCACGCCCCTCCTGACTTTCCAGGGTCACTCTCTCCTGACGGTGATCTTGAGAAATAACTGGGGGAGAACGGGAGCCCCAAAGAACCATCCACCCCGTCGGTCCAGGAAATGTCTCCAGCATCTCACAGGCGCTTGGGGCACAGACCTGGGAGAGGACACTGGGGGTCAAGTGAGGCCACTTGAGGGGAACAAGGGTAGGAGCTGGAAGCTTCAGCTGAGATAACCAAGAGTACTCAAGGACCTCTGGGGACCCTTTATATCCAGCACGAACACAATACAAAAATGCGACATGCAGGGGTGACTGAAAGCTACAGTGAATGTTTACATTGTCAAAAAAATGATTCCAGTAAAAGACACCCTTGGGGGCCGGGGATTTAGCTCAGCAGAGTAAGCACCTGCCTGGCAAGTGTGAGGTCATGAGTTTGATGCCTAATGCCAGAGAGAGACACTTGGCACCAAGCCCCCTGTGCTTCCTGAGCGGCTCGGAGGCCTCTTTCCTGAGAGCAAACCGCTAAGAGCTGCGTTAAGTCAACAACCCGCCCGCCCGGGTCCCTGCCGCTGGCCCTGCCTGAGGCCCAGCGGTCAGGCGCTGCTGCGCTCTGATTGGTGTCACTGGGAAGCACCCGCCTGAGTGTGAGAGAGAATCGGGACCAGTTCAGGATTCGCGCGTGGAGCACGCGGTGCCTGCGGCCCCAGCCCCACTCACAAGCTGTCCTTCAGAGAGGCGAGGTACGACTCCGTGTCCAGCTCCGAGACGTCCGAGTCCAGCCGGGACAGGTAGCGGTAGACATAGCAGAAGGTGTCGAAGGGGATGCGGGCCGGGCCGCCCTCGGGGTCAGTGGTGAGGATCTCGCAGAAGTGCTTCATGGCCTTGCTCAGGGACTGGAATGCAGGGAGGTGGCGGTCACTCCCGGGGCTGCCTGAGGGAGGACACTGCCACCAGGAGACACAGAAAGACCTGACCGGGCTGTGATGCCTGCAAGCAGTGTGGCCTCAGACACAGCGAACCAGGGTGTGGGGACCGAACGGGGACCTTGCCGGGCTGGACCTCTGAGGATGGCTTCCATTTGTAAATCTTATTGGTTTGGGGGGTTCTTTTTGTTTTTTGTCTTTTTGAGACAGGGTCTCACTCTGCAGTTCAGGCTGGCCTTCAGCTCACTTTGTAGCCTAGGCCGGTCTCAAACTTGCAATGATCCACCTGCCTCAGCCTCCCGAGTGCTGAGCTTACAGGCTGAGCCACCACACCTGGTTAACTTTTAAATTTTAATTTCTTTCCTTTTGATCTATTTGAATTGTCTAAGGTTCTCCTAACCAGGTCAGTCCAGTGTGTAGAGACCGCAAGGCTCGTGGCAGCTGGCCCATGTGCACAGCATGCTTTTATCCCCCACCCCGCCCCCCCGGCTCACCCCAGCTGTGGGTCGCCTTCCCTTCTGCAGAAGATTCACCTTCCTGTTTCCTGTTAATCTCTTTTATTTTGCTCTTTATCTTTACCCTGGGTTTTTCACATAAGAGAAACCACATGATATTAACTGCCCTTTGCGCCCAGTTTATCACAATCAACAGTTGCACCCGATTGCGTACAAGTGACTCCAGTTTACCCTTCTTCCCGGCAGAGTAGTCCTCCACAGTGTGTAAAGACCGGAGCCCCATGTTCTTTAGCCACTTGGTGATCTTAAGCCGATGCCTCTCAGGCTCAGACACACCTGGGGATGCTTGAGGGACTGGGGGACACTGTTACTCTCAGGGGTGCCACCTGTGGAGGTCCTGACACTGCCAATACCCAGCCCCCAGCTCCCTCCCTCTCACAGGGCCCCTGCAGCTGGTCCAGGGCACCCGCCCAGTCCCCAGTCCCCCCACCCCCCGTCCCAGCGTCTCCACAGGGACGACCGGGAGCCACCATCTTCCTCACGAGCTCTCAGACTTCACAGCTTCAACTCCCCCAGCTGATCCTCACTGAAAAGCAAGAAATTTCCTAAAGAGGAGGAAAAGCTGGGTGTGGTGGTGCACGCCTGCGATCCCAGGGACCTGTGGGGGGCTGAGACAGGAGGGTCTCAAGTTTGCACCCAGCCCAGGCTGCTGAGGATGTGGCTCAGCACAACCCAGAAGTGCGGCCTCCGTACAGAAAAAAGGCAAACACCACCCTCGAGCGGGTCTGCTGCCGCCCGCGAGGCCGCGTCTCCCGTCCGCGTTCCCTGCCCGGGGACTCTGCAAAGGTGGCCCCTCTCCTGGCCGCAGGCTCCCCCGGGAGTCTCCTACCTGACAGCTCGGAGCAGGACGGAGGCTGGGGCCAGGTCCCCTCTCCCCCAGGCCTCGGCTGGCTCCTCCTTCAGCAACCTCCCACCCACCACCCAGCTGTTCCCAGGGGCCTGATTTTCATCCAAGCACTGAAGGTGGAGACCCGGGCGGGAGGCGCCCTGAGGACACACAGAGCCCCCAGGGAACAGAGCCACCACCTAAGCTGGGCTCGCTGGCACAGGCCTCCGATCCTAGCACTTAGGAGGCTGAGGCAGGCAGATTGCTGTGAAGTCAGTGAGATCAAAGCCAGCATGACTATATAGTGAGACCCTGTCTCAAAAGACAAAAAAGGAAAGAGAAACACTGCTGGGCAGGACGCAGGGCGGAGGAGCCTTAGAAATCCCAGGACGCCTGGCCTCCAGCTTTTGACCTCACAGCTCTGCTGATACAAGCCACAATCGGGGCAGTGACAGGGCCAGGCGGGAAGGGGGCCCCGCCGGTGGCTAGGACGTCCCCTCCTTCTCAGGGACAAGTCAGCACAGGGCGGGCTGCTCTCAGGACCCTGCTGGCCGCTCCTGGCCACTCTGAAGTCTAGGAGCCCGTGCTGGGAGCACTGAAAGGCCCATGTGTGTCAGTGGCAGGGAGTCGTGGGCCAGGGCGCAAGCCACGGCAGACAAGTGGCCTCTACACATGGCCAATGACACCAAACCCAGAAGCTGCTTGGGGCCACCTGGGGGCCTAATTCTCCCAGTGAACAGCGCTTCTCGGGCTGGGGACAACCGTAGGGCCTAGAGTTGGGGAGCCCAGAGTCTCTGAGACAGGGCTCTGAGAACACTGGCTGCAGCATGGGAGTCCCAACCCAGGGCTGCACACCTCCCATGTCACCAGTCAGCTCCTGGGGTCCCTGCACCCCCACAGCCTAGTCCTGGCCCTGAGTAACTCAGGGCAGGGCAAGGTGTGAACCATGAACCAGGGTTCATGGTTCGGTCACTGGGCCACCGGCAAGAGCGGAAACCATATGACCCACACCCAGGAGATCTGAGCGCTGTGGCCAAGTGTGTGGGACTGAAAGGCAGCTAGGGAGGGGGCAGGAGGACAGTGGGCCCTGTCCATCTTGGTCACCCGGGCTCCACTGGGTGGTCCCTGCTCTTCCCGAGACGGGGAGACCCTGTCCGTGCATTCGGGACAGGGAGGCAGCCGGGACAGCGTGGCGTGGATGCTCAGGAGCGAGGACGGCACCAGTGCTGTGGCAGGAGGTGGCCGGGACCACGGGGCACGTGTGTCCAGGGCCAGGGAGGGGATCCGGGGTGGTTCATGGAACCTGCCTTTCACTGTTAAGAACTCTGACGCTGCCAACATTTGCAATCACACCTTCTGCTTTCTAGAGTTGGGGAACCCTAGGGCTGGCTGCTCCCGGGAAAATAAAGCTTGGTGCGTTTCCCAGTACGGCCGGTCCTGGGTCTCCAGCCTGCGTTTCCCTCTCGCTGTTTTTATCTCACAGAAACCTCTGTGTGCTCGGGGTCAAAAAGATTCGGGGCCACCGCTCCAAGGCGCTGTCCCTTAGGTGCTGTGCGGCACCCTTTTCCATCCATGCCACGTCCTAGTCCATACACGCCTTGTGACAAGCTCCATGGGTGGAGGAGAGCGCTTCAAGGAATCGCTTCTCCAGGAAAAGGACACCGAATGTGGGAATTAGGCGCGGGGATCTTGGAATGTTTTGTACTGATAATTGTAATTTGTGTAATTCACATACATATATTTTCATGTAATACTCAATATGAAATCGAAAATAGAAACTCCAGAGGAGTTACTAGAAACCCTCTAGATAACCCCTTTGTGAAAACTAATTGTGAAATTTTACCTTCTGTGAGTAGTATGAGAGAGTTTATACAAAAGCTTTAAATGAAAGAGCTCATGGAGAAGGATTTACAAAATTCCTGTGAGACAACTGCCCTTGATCCAGGGAAGTTTCTCTATCAGAAAT
>PVLA01006362.1:0-64167 GCA_004027455.1 Hydrochoerus hydrochaeris | reverse complement strand
AATCAACAGAGGATAAGAAACATTACGTAACTATGTTAAAAAGAAAGACAGAAAATCTGGCCAACAAAGAAAAGAATCAATATAAATAGAACAGGAAGTATTGGGGCTAGGGTATAGCATGTTTGCTTTTGCAAGCTAATTAGTAACAAGATTAAAGTTTAACAAAGGTGAAAAAAGTTAATTAACACATATTGTTTAAGATTATCCCTGCCTGGCCCTAAGCCTGGGACGCTTCCTGCTTGGGGTTTAAGTTACTGCCAAAAGTTAGCAAATATATACTCCCGCTTCTAAAAAATAAAATAGATTCAGATTCACTCACATACTGGAGTGCAGTGTCTTCTGTCTCTCACTCGCCGACTCCCTGGCCACCTTTGGGACCCCTGAGCCCTGCCACAGCTGGACTCTGGCAGTGCTGGGTGCGTGAGGATGGAAGTCACAGGGCAGCAGCCCCACCATCCGGTCTCGAGGGCCCAGTGCTGGCTGGGGAGGAGCCAGGCGTCCATCCTTGGCCACCTGGGGCACTGTCACGGATGCAGCTGGCTGCTCAAAGAGCCCCTGGGGCCCAGGCCATGGCACTGGAGGTGATGCCTCAAGCTTCAAGGACGTCACAGGTGGCCCTGAGAGTGCAGGGCCGGTGTCCTGTCGTGTGCCCTCAGCCCTCCCCACTCAGGTCCCGGGCAGCTGGGTTCCCTGACTATCGCCGATGCCCCAGGCAAGGAATTTTGGGAGAAGGGAGGTTTGGGAGGTTCCAAATCCATGCCTGGGCAGGCCGGGCTGCAGCCCCTAACGGGGTTCCCTCCCCTCAGGACACCTGAACATGCGGATGGAGGCGGAGGCGGAGGGCGGCCGCTTTCCTCCTCAGAGCAGCCAACTGCTTTGGTTTGGGGTTTGCCGCACACGGTGGCTCCCTATGTAGCCCAGGTTGGCCTCAAACTTGTGGTGATCCTCCTGCCTCAGCCTCTTGGTGCTGGGATCACAGGTGGACCCCTCCACACAAGAGTCCCAAAGGCCACATGAGAGCCACCTTGTCCCAGTGTTCAGGCTGGACGGCGGCCCATCCCGCCATCCTCAACTTGGAGCCTTCGGCATGCAGGCCACATCGAGGCACTGCCAGGCTGGAGCTAAGCAGTGCTCCGGAGATCCCTGTTCTCACACAGGGTCCCCCAATGTGGTCCAGGCTGGCCTTGACTCACTATGCAGCTCCGATTTGAACACAGTGATGCGCCTGCCTCAGCCTCCTGAGTGCTGGGATGAAAGCATGGGCCACTGTGTCCAGTTTGTGGGTCAGCCACTTACTTACCTACTTACTGTCTTCTGGAGACAGGGTTTTGTTTTGCAGTTCAGGCTGGCCTTGAACTCACAGTGATCCTCCTGCCTCAGCCTCCCAAGTGCTAAGGTGATGCCACTACACCATTGCAGTTAGGTGAGACTCCATCCCTAAAAACGTCACCACCTAGTGTCACACGTCATGCATGGGTCAGGGACCTTAGTTTCCACAACAGATTCCTGCATGGTGTGAAACCTCGGGCTTCCTTCTCACCACCAGGAGGAGGACAATTCCAAAGCTGGAGTCAGAGCACAGCACTGTTGCCCGGTTCCCATCACCGCTCCTGGCAGACTCTGCACCTGAGTGCACAGGCGGGAAAGCAAGAGGCGTTCAGTGTCACACATGGTTTCTGAGCTGCTCCCACGCGGAATGCACAGGGCTCCGGGCACACAGTCGTGAAATGTGTCCCTCGTGTCCTTTCCAGCTGCGCCTGCAGAGACGCCCTCTGTGATGGCCGGGGTCCCTTGGCTGCTGAGGACACTTGATCTGCCAATGTGCAGGCCTCAGCTCAGCCAGCTGGACGGCTGGCGGGAAGACATCACACAGCGAGACTGTGGCCACCCGCGCCACCAGCCTGACCAGTGTGGTCCCCAGTGTGGTCCCAGGCAGGGGTGGAACTGTGAGCTGCAGTGCTGTGTCCACCAAGCAGGGGGCAAGGGTGGCTCCCTGGGAGGCGCTGACCACACAGGTGTCTTTGGTAGTGAAAACCAGCCCCAAGCAGGCCCTGTATTTACGGTGCACCAGAAAGCACCTGTCTAGAGCCAAGGTGGAGGGAAACACGGGGTTCGGGATTGTCACTCGGGCAGGCAGGACGAGACAGGACTCAGGGTGAAGGTACTGTCTGTTAGTGAAAAGGTGGACTGGGTTAAAAATTATTGTATAATTTTTACTTTTAAAAAATTAAAATTGAATTAAGCCGGGTGTGGAAGCGCATGCCTGTAATCCCAGCACTCAGGAGGCGGAGACAGGACCACTGCAGTGAGTACAAGGCCAGCTGGGCAAAAAGTGAGTTTAAGGGCAGCCTGAGCAGGACCCTGCCTCAAAGGGAGATAAATCCATAGGTATGAAAATTAAAGAAGCTTCTGTCCGGACCGGAGGAGTGTGCTGAGAGGCAGACTATGAATTCAGAAAATGAAATTTCTTCTGTGCGGTGGAGAGGGCTGGATCTCTGTTCTGGTTTTTGGCAGCCCTCTCGGGACCCATTTTGTCTCTCTCAGACAGAAGCTTTCTTTCTCTCAATAAATATATTCTGCCTCCATTGTTCTTTTCTGGCTTTTGTCTGTTTGTTGTTTGTTTGTTTGTGTTCCTGGAGATTGAACCCAGCGCCTCTGCACAGAGTGACATCCCCAGCGCTTTTGTTCTTTTCTTATTTTTCAGTTTGAAATGAAGTCTCAGGAAGTCAGGAAGTCACCCAGGGGTCTAGGCCTGTCCATTCTCCTGCCTCAGCCTCCTCTCTGCGTGCACCACCGTGACCAGCTAGAACCCTCTCTCTGTACGTGCAATGCCGGCTGCCCCTTCTCCCAACTGCCTCAGCCCAGGGCAACGCCAGCCAGCAGCCAAAGTACGCCGGGCACCTCGGGATGTATGCTGCCCACACCCACCCCTGCCAGCATAGCCTGGCCTCCTCCTGACTTCCGGGCTCAGGGACTGTCACCTCCACACAGAGGGCTGCCCACACTGCATGCCTCAGTTGCACTGTCTGTCAGCTATTAATCCTACGTGGCATCTGTTAGGCAGTTCGGGTCCAGCCCAGGCAGCTTAGGGACTTAGGAAGACCCTGTTTCAAATTTAAAATGAAAAGAAAAAGGGCTAGGATGTAGCTCAGTGTGAAGGCCCTGGGTTTAATCTCTAGTATTAAAAAAGAAAAAAGAAGTTGACTGTAACTGAAGTATAAAATAATTTCACACCTTTTTTCCACAAGCAAGGAAAATAGGTATTATTGCTTTACAAAATTATGCAGTTTGGCTGAGAACTAGCTCAGTGGTACAAGTTCCTGCCTGGCAATTGCATGGTTGTGAGTTCGAGTCCTGATACAGAAAAAAATGTAGTCTACTAAAAACATCATTGCTGCATTCTCCTTTAAGTCCTGGCTACATGTTTAACTGTACCCATGTGTTTTATCTATAGCTAAAAATCTTCCCTTTTTTTGGTACTGGGAATCAAACTCAGGACCTTGTGCTTGCCAGGCAGGCGCTCATGCCGCTGAGCTATATCCCTGGCCCTACAGCTAAAGTCTTTTAAATCAAAGCATCCCAATGACAGTGAGGTGTCCTTAATTAATTTAAAAATAACCATAAACTGGAACATATCATGGCCTCTGGGAGAAAAATGCTTCTTCTAAGTCAGACTTACTCAGTATGTTTTGTCTTTTGTGTTTGTTTTGTTTTGTTTTGGGCCCAGGATCACACTATGCAGTTCAGGCTGGCTGTGAACTCACACTGTAGCCCAGGCTGGCCTTGAACAGTGATGATCCTCCTGCCTCAGCCTCCCCCGTGCCAGGACTGCATGCATTGGCCGCCATGCTCATTGAGTGATGTGCTCTGCACCCCGTGTCCCTCTCAGCCAGATGTGGGCCGCAGGCACCAGGAAGACACCTCCACGGGGTACTTACCCCACCTAGCATGCTGCAGCCCAGCGCCAGGAACTTGAGCCACTCAATCCGGTCCTCGCAGGGGTCCAGCTGCAGCAGGGCCCGCAGCTTCTGCACAGGCAGGCACAGCATCCGCCACTTCTGCTCCAGGTCGGCCAGGGCCACGTAGGGCTTGTGGCTGCACTGTGGGGAAACAGACTGGGGGAGTGGGGACCGGAGACACCTTCCCTGCATGTGGGACTTGGGCAGGGGGCAGAGGCCACTACCAGGCCAGCCTGGGGCAGGGCAGCCTTCGAGGGACAGAGGATGGGAAGTCACAACCCCCAAAATGGGCAGATGGTGGGTGTGGGATCCTATGCTGTCTGGAATCTCACACACACACACACACACACACACACACACACACACACACACACAAGCTTCAGGAAGTAAAAGCATTTAAAAATGCAGTACAGCAGTGGCTGCTGGTGCCCACCTGTAATCCCAGCACTCTGGGAGGCTGAGTCAGGAGGATCACATGTGTGAGCCTGGCTTAGGCAACTGAGTGACTTGGCAAGAGCCTGCCACAAAATAAAAAATTTTTAAAAATGAGCTGGGGTTGTCGCTCAGGGAAGAGGTTCCAGGTTTGAGCCCCAGGACCACAAAAGTAAATGACAAGAAATGATAATCCAGCCCTCTAAGCATGGGAATAGTGACCTAGCAGAAATCTTATGACTAAGTGCCAGTGTAATCCTTCCACTGTTTCCAGCAGCCCGGGGCAGATGGTCAGTGAGCAGTCAGCTGCCACAGGCTGGCATGGCACAGCACACACCAGCCCTGCCCAGACTCACCCAGACTGCTTCCCGCACCACAGGGAAGCAGGGACGCTCCTGACCGCAGGCACTTGAGTTTTAGAATTTTCTGTTGTATTTGCTGTATGTTTTTAATCTGCCTCATCTTTATTTTGTATTCAAAAGAAATTATACTGCGTGTGTGTGTATGTGTGTGTGTGTGTGTGTGTGTTTACTAGAGAACACAACCAGGGTAATTCTACCATGGAGCCACATCTCCAGACAGACATATTGGCCTTTTTTGAGGCAGGGTTTCTCTATATGGTTCAGGTTGGCCTTGAACTCACTTTGTAGCCCAGGCTGGCCTTGATCTCATGGCAATCCTCCTGTCTCAGCCTCCCGAGTGCTGGGATGACAGGTGTGCACCATCACACACATCACTTCCTAAAATCTACACATGAACAGCTCTTTGGGGTTCTTGCAACATGGCAGGCAAGGCCGGCAGGGTGACCCAAGGTTCAGCCCAGAGGGTTAGAAATGGGGGGGGGAATCCCGGGATGTAGTTCAGAGGTGTAAGCACCTGGCTGGCAAGCTCAAGGTCTTGAGTTCGACTCACAATACCAAAAAAAATTTTAAAAAGAAGGAAGGAAGGAAGGAAGGAAGGAAGGAAGGAAGGAAGGAAGGAAGGAAGGGGGAGGACAGCAGGCCCCGCCTACCTGCTTGTGCAGCACTTTCAAGAGCCCCGGGGTCAGGCCTGTGTCTGTTTTCTGGGTTGCCATGGGCATTTCCACTCTGTCCTTTATAGGAAGCGGGTCTCCTTGCAACAAAGCTAAAAAGTACCTGATAATGAGACATCCCCAAAGCCAATCAGCACCAGGGCACCCAAGTCTGGTGAGTCCCCAAACCCCAGAGATGCCAGTGGCATTTCTCGGTGTCTTTTCTGGCTCTCTGACTTAGCCATCTGAGGGCTTCAGTTTCTCTGCCTGCCTGCACGCTCCTTGGGGCTCCTGGGCAGGAAAGGCCCAGTGGTAGCCAAGAAGGGGCTCCCTGACACGCACTGCTCCTTGTGACACTGTGGGTGCCTCTCCCGTCCCTCGGCTTTGCTGGTCCTTACTCCAGGTGACCTGGGAGCATGGCGGCCATCGGTTCCCTGGCCCTACCTGCTGTTTTCCCTCTAAAGTGCTCCTTCCCAGGACACAGAAGACACTGCTTAGGTTGAGGGGCACAGAAAAAATTTGGGGTACCAGCTGGGCATGGTGGGGCACGCCTGTAATCCCAGAACTGGGGAGGCTGAGGCAGGGGGATTGTTGTGAGTCTGAGACCAGCCTGAGCTACAAAGTGAGCTCAAGGCCAGCCTGAACTGCATAGTGAGACCCTGTCTCAAAAAGACACACAAAAAAAAGAATTTGGGGTGCCGAGTCATGAGTGGCCACACCAGCCCACAGGCCAGGCGGGGTCTTCAGTGAGAGTCCCTCGACACAAAAAGGGGTGGCATGGCTAGGAAGGTGACACTAAGTCACCACCGGGATCACAGGGAGCAACAGAAAAGCAAGAGGAGCTGGGAGTGTGCAAAACAGAGCTCACCACAGCAAAGCTGTGTCAGACAGACTGACAGCAGTGTCGCATCTAGTCCCTTGTCTTTTTCACTTCTCAAATTTAGCCTTTCATGCTTTTAAGATGACTTCAGCTCCTTTTCATGTTTTCACGAGCGATTTGAGGAAAAGCCCAGACCCAGGCAGCATGGAGGAAGAGGGCCAGGCCGCGATGGTGCTGAGCGTGTTGCTAGGGAGCGTTACTAGGCAGTGCTGCTAGGAAGCGTGAGCATTTCCAGGAAGTGACTAACAGATCGAAGGACTTATGGGGCTCATAAGGCCTCCGGAGTGGGGGTTCTCACAGGAAGCAGTTTTGGTCCATATTCCCGAGGCACTGGTACTTTCTGGAGACAGGTGTGGTCAGGTCAGAGTGAGGGTGGCCCTGCTGGCATCTTGTGGGTACAGGCTCCCAAGGCTAACATTTCCTCTGGCCCCCCCCCCAGCTACACACCAGTCCTGCCTTAGCTACGAGAGTTGCTTTTTCTTTCTTTTATTCTTTATTTCTTTTTTTATTGAGACAGGATTCCATTTCATACTTCAGGCTGGCCTTGAACTCACAGCAATCCTCCCGCCTATGCCTCCTGAGTGCTGGGATTATGGGTGTGAGGCAAAACACCTGGCTCGGGGCAGCCTGCTTGAGAAGTGAGACTGATGAACGTTACACTGCCCCGAGTCCCTGCCTTTGTCCCTTGGCCAATTTGGTGGCAGGTGAGGACATAATGAGGGACAGCTCGAAGTGCAGCCCGATAAGAGTGGACAGGTCTGGGAGATAGTGAACAGAGCTGTGATGCAGGCCACCGAGGGTCACTTCCGAAAAGGCCTGCAAGGAGCAGGGCTTCCTGCCTTGTTGTCTGCAGCAGGACGACTTTCATCCGCATCCTGGCTCTGGTCCCGTCTTCTCCATGGCCCTGTCCCTCATCACCACGTTGCTTCCTTATCCATGACTTAATCCGCCTAAAATGCCTTCCTAAAGCCCAGGCGCCCTCTGAGGCTCAGTCTTCAGGAAGCTGTGTCCACATGCTTAGCAGGTTTGCCCTGACTGGAGTTCTTCGCAAATTTGCCTCTGACGCCTGGTGACTGGCACACACTGGGGTTTCTCCCAAACCCTGCTCTTGAGATAAATTAGCAGCATGCAGCATGAAGAAATTCTCCAGGAAGCCTTTCGAATTAAAAAGAAGCTTAAGATAATTATCTCTAATTTGTTACCAAATATAATTTGGGAATCCAAGAGGAAGAGAAAGCTAAATCTTTGGACTCTTTTTTTGTACAATGGTGAAGAAACTTTTATAAAAATCTTTACTATCTTTTCGTTAGGCTTGAATAATGGTTACAGCCAGAGGTCATTTTTTTTTTTTTTAAGCAAAAACCCTGAGAGAAGCTTTCAAGGCAACTGAAAGTAGGGTAGGGCCTCACGGAAGGAAGGCAACGGGTTAACAAAGAGCCCCGTTGCTCCTTTAAATGATCTCCCGCCTCCAACATCCCGGTCTTCATTTTTGGACCTGTGTCACTGTGTACAGTAACAGTGTCTCAGCAGGTCTAGTGGGAAAATGATCCTGGATTGTCTGGACACCTGCTAAATGTAAATCACACGTTTTCAGAAGAGGTAGGCGTAACACTGGGCGTGGTGGCACATGCCTGTAATTCTAGCTCTCTGGAGGCTAGCAGGAGGTTGCCTTAAGTTCAAGGCCAGCCTGGACTACTGAGTGAGTGTAAGGGCAGCCAAAACTACAGAGCAAGTCCCTATCTTAAAAACATCCAAAGAAGAGGGAAGCAGAGAGAGAACTGAAGGGCCCATGAACAGAGAAGTCCAAAGAACACATCTCCAGAATCTGAGGAGCACACAGGAGTAGCAGGGGATCTCCCTGGAGCCACTGGAGGGGTGA
Source organism: Hydrochoerus hydrochaeris (assembly GCA_004027455.1). Taxonomy (NCBI): domain Eukaryota; kingdom Metazoa; phylum Chordata; class Mammalia; order Rodentia; family Hydrochaeridae; genus Hydrochoerus; species Hydrochoerus hydrochaeris. The sequence goes on along the minus strand of PVLA01006362.1, from coordinate 56,005 downwards.
AGCTGCCAGTCACGCTGTAGGTAAAGAGCAATTAGGCAACAATTCCTGCCCTCAGGGTCAGAGACAGCCGTGGTTCCTAGACAGACAGACAGACAGACAGACAGACAGACAGGCAGGAGAGATGAGCCGCGGCCAGGGCGAGGCCTCAGGTCCGCTTACCCCGCGGACCACTGCAGCAGGTCGGTGGGCTGGGTGCGAATGGCAGCCTTGGTGAACTGCTTCAGGATGTCCGGCAGCTCGGGGGGAATGTGGATCTGCTGCGCGCAGAACATGGTGTCGGGAAGCGGCATAGCTCCAGCGGTCCGCGAAGCCTGGGGGAATCAAGGTGTGCGGGCGCCGGCGTCAGCGGCAGCACAGAGCCGCTCCCTCCCCGTCCCTCCGCGGGCGGCCCTTACCGGCTCCTCCTCGGGCTCTGGGCGAATAGCCGCACAAGCCGCCGCTCTCCTTGCTAGGTACTGTTGTGTCGCGGTATCCAGGCGACCAGACGCGCAGGCGTATTTGCTTTGGACCGGGCAGAGGTGGGGCTCGCGCATGCGCATTTGACGCGGAAGTCTTGGGCGCCAAAGGGCGCAGCTGCGCCAACAGCACTTTTAACTTGGCGACTTTCGACGGATCACATCGAAGGCGAGCCGCGAGCTCCCAGACGACCCTCTGCACTTGCTCAGCTTCCAAGGCTTAGCGGCGGGCGCCTCGGCCATCCGAGAAAGGCGTGTCCCCCACCCCAGCGCGAGTCTGGAGGTCCGCGGTTCTCCGGACCCGGCCGGGAGCCTGGGAGCTGCCTGGTGCCCATCTCACTGGCAGCCAGCAAACCTGTGAGCTGCTCGGGACGGCCTCGTGACCAGCCCACCCTCGAGGGGACTGGCCCGTGTCAGTTTCCCTTGCGATCCGCACACCCACGGGCGAGATGAGCGCGCACACTCACACACACACCCCGTTCAAATCAATACCGCTGAGCCATACTGTAGCAAGTTGACAGTGTGGATAAGAGCCTCCTACCCCTGAAGATAGGAGTGTTGATCACTACATTTGTTCACACCACAAAAATCTCCGAAGACTTGGCAATGTCTTAGGAATTTATCCTGCAGAAACACTAACCCAAGTATAAATAACATGGCCATAACGTTAACTATCACATGTAATTAAATGGGTTAACTAATTATTCTTCCGGAAAACTAAAATGCTGGTCTTGCACATAATTGAGTACAGCACAGCCAGGATTTCACAATTAGGTAAAGGTGAGTGTTGCGGTACTGAGGGGGCTGAGGTGGGAGGATCATTTGAATCCAAGTTGGAGACCAGCCTGGACCACACAGCCAGCCAAAATCTCATCTCCAAAACAACTCCAGATGGCCCACACCTGTTATAGCTTCTCAGAAGGCTGAGGCAGAAGGATCTGAAGTTCAAGGCCAGCAAGATTATGCTGCAAAACTCCAGACGGGGGAAAAAAATAGGGAGCAGCTATGCACTGATTAAAAAATTGGCCCCCAAACACCCCTCACTGATGCAAGGTTGGGAGGTGGAGCCCTGCCGGTACAACTTAGCAGGACCCTGTCTCAAAATAAAAGGGAAAGGGCTGAGGCTGTAGCTCGACTCCATCTGGTTGGGGTGTGCAGGGTGTCCATGCAGTGTAGAGTGAAGAGGAGGAGCACACCTTAGAACCACCCCTTCATTGTGATCCTGGGGGTGTCTGTGCAGAGCGGGGTTTGCAGATGCAGTTACCACTGGAGGCTGAAACTTTTTAAAAAGCAGAGGACTCAAGTTTTCTTTTAACCATTTTAGTCAGCTTCACTTGCTGAGAACCAGGTATGTGCCAGGGACCATTCTAGATTCTAAAGATACAGTAGTAACTTGGCTTACAAGTAAAATCTCTGGAACTTACATCCAAGTGAGAAAAATGTGCAAACATAGAAATAAGTAAATCTCAAGTATGTTACAAAGTATGAAAAATGCAGAAGCTGCAATTTTAGATGCCTCAATTAAGGAATGAGTAGAATGGGCAAGCCTGAATGAACCAGAGGCAGAGAAAACAGTAAGTGCAAAGGCCCTGAGGCCCAGGGCTGTAAACCCTGGGATATCACAGGGGAAGCCAACGTGTTGGCTGGTGTTGAAGGGCATCGTGACAGGAATCCCGCTGACACGATGGCGTTCCATCAAAAGGCTGTGGCCAACAGAACTGACGTGACCTGACATCAGTCTTCATGGCAGCCATCTGGGTTCATTGTGAGAAGGGATGAAAAGAACAGGGAGAGGCCAGAGGCTGAGAGCCCAGGAGAAACAGCAATGGCGCAGGCAGGGGCAGAGAAGACACCGGCCTTACCCCGGAGGCCAGCAGCAAAATGGGCAAAGCTGCTTGTTCCTGTCCATTCTCGAAAATGGAAGCGTCAGCCTGGATGTGCAGTGTGCGAGAAAAACTGTCAGAGGTCTTTCCAATGTTTTGGTTGTTGTTTTTTGTTTTGTTCTGTTGAGACAGGGTCTTGCTGTATAGTTCAGGTCGCCCCCGAACTCACCTAGTAGCCTAGCCTAGCCTCGAACCTGGGGCAATCCTCGTGCCTCAGCCTCCCAAGTGCTGGGATTACAGTATGTGCCACCATGCCTGGCTTTTCCCAACATCTTTGATTTAGCAGCTTTAATCTTTAGATCTACCTCCTTAGCCTTGGAGATGGGGGAGTTTGAGAAAAGGTAGATCAGGGATTGAGTTAGTTTTCTGCTGCTGTGAAAACACCTTAAAGAGAGGAAAGGTTTATTTTGGCTCACAGTTTTAGAGGGTTCAGTTCCTGGGACTTGAGGCCTTTCTCAAGCAGAAACAGGTGGAGGATGTGGTGGAGGAAAGTTGTACACCTCATGGCACCAGGAAACAAAAGGAGAGCGCTCCAGAGAGGAAGAGGCCAGGGAGCAAGCATGTCCTTCCAGGTCACCCCCGGACCTGCTTCCTCCAGGCAGCCCCTCCCAGTCAGCTAAGCTACAAACACATCAGCGTGTTACCCACTGATGAAGTTAAAGCTCTCACGATCCAGCCACCTTCTAAAGCCCATCAGCTGGCAACCGTGCCTTCCTAGCAATGAGCCCTTCAAGGAGCATTTTGTGTAACTGTAACAGGATGTTATAGTCAGGGGTTGCACAGAAAACAACTACATACAGGACACATTATTTATAGTATTTTATGATAGTCACCCAAAGAGTTAAATATAGTAAGTGCAGGAAATCTGTCCCCACACTAAAGGCCTAGCGAATCCAGCCAAGGGCTTGGATCCCACAGCAATGTCCGGCATGAGTGCAGCTGAAGACCTAGAGCCCGTGACAATGTGTCATGCAAGTCTGTTTCACAGATCTGCACTGAGAAAGCCTTGGTCAGTGGGGGAAGCTAGAAAGTCTGTGCCAGCGGCTGAAGGATCTGCACTGGAGCCAGGAAGTGACACTCAAAATAAGGACGAGGGCTCCCCTGAAAAGCACCACAGCCATCCTCAGGGACAAGGTCCCAAGCTTCTCTGAGAACAGCCGAGTTCATACCAGGAAAGGAGCTCAGCAAGTTCCTCCAGGAGAACCCATGGCAACAGGAGAACCAACAGCACCAAACACCACACTACTTCTTCCTCTCCACTTCCCCTTCCATCTCAGCAGCAGTCCTCAGGTGGGCATCCGCGCTCAGCACCATGCTGATTCTGTTCAGCTGGCATTGCAAACTGACCTCCAGTTATCAGTGCACCACATAGGAGTAAAGTTAGGCTGCGCTCTGCACCTAAGTGGAGATCTCTGGACAGAGTCCACGTAGGCAGCTGCACAATGGTGTGGAGTGCCCAACCCAAGACAAGGCTTTTTTTTTCCTAGAAGTGATATGGTTTTGAGCTATAGCTTTAGGACTCTAATCCATGTTCAGTTCAATTCTTGTACATGGTACGGATCCATTTTTTACTTTGCATCTTGTATCCAATTATCCCATCGTGTTTCCTAGATGTCTGTTTCTAGACTCTTCCGCTCCATCAGGCTCTCGGACATCAGCAGGAGACTGAGCTGAGTAGATGCCAGACCAGGGAAGAACGGGAGCGAGAGCGAGCCCTTCCCATCTTCCCAGCACCCAGCTCGCAGTTCCATGTGAGCGCCACCCTCTATGCTCCCCTCCACTGCCCATTCAGTGCAAGCAGCAGGACTGACCCCAGCGGCACACACAGCATGTGGCTGGGTCCTCTCCTCGCCCGCCTCCTGCTCTGCTAGCAGCTCCTGTGTGCTATGCGCGGCGGCTCCAGACTGGAGGGCAGCTTCTGAACCTCGCTGGGCAACTTCCTTTGACAAAACTGTTCCTTCCCCTGCACAGATGAAAGGTGTCTCCTGTTCCCATCACCTCCTCCCCTCTGCAGTTAAACAATAAAAATGCACTTGACGGGAAAAGAGGAAACATGCAGAAACACTCAAAGTTTGAAGGAGTGTGAACCTAGAAACAAGGATAAAAATTAAAATGAGTCTGAAGCAAAAGCATCTCTGCCCTGGGGGACATGGAGGAAAACCTCACCGATTCTCTCTTCTTTGAGACCCGTGGTCAACCACCCAGAACAGCCTCTGCCGCTGGCTTTATGAGGGGCCCATCTGAAAGAAGCCTGGGGAAGCATCCCTGGCTTTCTGACCTGGGGAGAGGGAACTGGAAGCGAACCGCACCTTGCCAGGGCACAGGGAAGGGCTCTGGCCCATCCAGTGAGGGCCGCCTACAGTTGGGCCGGCAGACAAGTGCACTCTGCACCTCTCCTTTTAACGGTAGTGTATGAGACAGCAGAGGCACACTGAGAACAGGAGGGCTACAACGTGTGCAGCTAGAGCTGTCCCCGCATGGCTGCACTGACAGTGTCTGGGTCGCCTGCATGTGCTGACAGGTTACACACTCCCTTTGCTTTGCTTTGGAGACAGGGTCTCCCTGTGTGGCCTATGAACCCTGTCCTTCAACTGCTGACCTCGAGGCATCCCCTGCCCCAGCGCCCCCGCAGCCAGGACTACAGGCGCGCACCAACATGCCCTGCTGCACGTTTCTGTAAGTTTAAGACAGTCTTGCCACAAAACAGAAACAAACCAAAAAACAAACTAGGCTACAACTAACATCCACTTTATTCAGTTTTGTTCTGTCAACTCAGAAGGCAACAAATGACCACATAAAAAAGGGAACATTTTTAATATATACATATAAAATTGGTCTAAGTATCTAAGGTGTTTAATAAAAAATTGACAACCCAATTGCCTAAGTGTTCTATTTAGCTTCTACCAGTCATTCCTAGCCTTAGCTATTACATTTTCTTCTATGGTGTTTTGTTACTTTCATGACTACAAAATGAGGCACTCATACAAAACAGACAGGAGCACACACCTGGAGGCTACACTGAGGCCCAAGCTACCCTCAGGGATGTCTGAAAGGAGCCCTTATTTGTGATGGGTGTTAGAAACCTGACCCACGACAGCAGTAAGCTGGAACGCAGACACCTGACTGACAGGAGACTAAGCAGCAGCTGAGACAGGCTTGCGGCAGAGGGCCGCCCCCACGAGGCTGGCGCACACTGCGTCAGTAACGCACGTTCGAGTCTTCTCTTGACAATGATTAAGTGACATTCTAAAGGAGGGTTTAAACAGTCTTCAGTGTAAAAAAGTGTGAGTAAATAGCTTAACATTTTCATTTCTGAAAATAAAACTAAGTGGCTAACGTGCAAGGCTTTAAAAAGTGTCAGCCTTCTTTTGGCACTCGTCTCCTGTGTGTGTTTGTAAACACAACACGGTGTAGAAATTTCCAGTGTTTCTTTCCTGTTTTGTTTTTACATTAATTCAACCTAAATTCAAGAATTATACTTCGATAGCATAATGCTATCACAGAATGACACATCTAGGATCAAATCACTTGAGGGAAGTCATCCTCTATCATTTGTATGAGGGAAAGAAAAAAACACAAGACAAGCTTCCACAGTGACAACAGCTGTATTAAATGTTGAAATAAAAACCGCTGTTTATACCTGGAATGAAGATGTCCCATCTTTGTTTCTCCAGAGAACAAGGGGTAGGTAGTAGGAGCAGGCTAAAAACACTGAGCTTTTTAAAGGCTAGCTACACACAAATTCCACACTGGTGTTTTTCATCTCAGCTATTAGCACTTTATAGTTCAAAACCATTTTGCTAATAATGAACAAATGAACACCTTATACTATGACTACCTGATAACTAGCCACATGAGACTAACCTCAAATGCTGATTTGTCTTCAACTTATAAATAGTAAAGATAAAGCAACAAGGTCTTCTTCCTTGAAGATTGTTTTAGCTCAATGGAAAATGAAGGAAAACTACACTATGATTTAAAAAGAAATCTATGTGAAGAAGGGTAGCAAAACTAATGCTTTCTGAACTATAGGTTTGAAATATTGGTAACTATTGGTTAATAAGAAAACCTAGGTGCCATCCAAGCAAACACACCAGGGCTCCTTTCCTTAGAAAGGGTTTCTCTCACTGAAAACAGGACAGTGCACACCTGCAGGAAGGGTGTCCTCAGAAAGACGGTATAAAGTTACCTGCCAGTGACAGAAAACAAGGACAGGTTTTGGACACACACACACACTCTCACACACCCTTTTTTTTTAAAACAAAATTTAAGATTCATTTAAAATTTCATAGAATTGACAATCTTTACACTTCTGTATTATCTGTGTAGACTTGTTAAAGTACTCTAATGGCTTTAAGTCAAGATCTACAAATTCTCTGACAAATTCATTACGTTCCCCATGAAGAGAGCTTCTGTAGCCATACACGACAAGTGGCATTACGCTTTTAAAGTCCATATTTTTTACAGTAGTATTGTATCTTTGAATATGACTTGCAAGACAAGAGAAAAGGCCACTACAAAGTGCCAGAGTGTTAACACTGAACCCTGTGTCAAGCATTTTTTATACTGATGTTTTAAAATAAATTTTAAAGTATTTCCTTACCACTTGGGAGAAATTTATTAAGAAATAAAACCATTAGAACATGTCGCTCTTGATTTTGGTAGCTTATGTTTGGCTGATGTTCGTATTTTTAACAAGTTCTTCTTTTAATCTATGGGTTTTAATACTATATGGAGATTCCTTTACAGTTTCTAAAGACCCACACTGTCTGTGTCTCTATCAGAACGCCTAAACTGCCACTCAGAGCAAACAGTGCCGTACAATACCCCGCCAGCACTGAACACTTGGATCATGGAACCAACCATCCTATCTGTCCCTCTGACCTCGGAACCGGACACTTTGGTAACAAGGGAAAATGGAGTTCTAGGTTGAGCTCTCTGAGATGTTCCACAGCACATCTGCAATGCAGTACATGCCTGCGTTAGAAAGCCAGCTCGGCCAGCTTCCTTGCAGTTTTATTCTGTCAACAAAAGCTTTGGAAACTGAGATTTACTGATGAAATGCAGGAGAAATGGGCAGATTACCCCCTCCCCAACAACGCACTGACCAGCAGGACCAGGCGTTCTAATTAGGCTTCTGCACCGCAGGTGACCCCAGACCACGGCCAGCTCTGTTCGACAAGCAGCTTGGAACATCTGACCCCCAGCAAGATGCAGTGTTGTTGGTGTTACTCCCTAAGATTTATGATCTTCATTTGTACCCCTTTTTCTTTTTTGCCTTTTTCCCCTAAGTACAGACATGCCCTAACAAGCACAAAAACCTGACTCCCAATGCTGATCCGTAGGAATATTAAATTATCAAAATTAAAAATAATTTCCTCACCTAGCACAAGACACTATACAATATTACAAACACAGACACATGAAAAAAATCAGGCATAGAAAATGTACAACAGCTTTGGTGTTATACAAAAGAACTCCCGAGGAAGACGACAGTGCAGCGCGCAGTTCCCGCTCTTACCACAGACGCCTGCTGCCGCTTCCCTTCGGCTCCGGGACGGGGAGCAGCCCAGACACGCAGAGCGCCTGGTATGGAGAGGGACCTGTGCCCCATGGGCAGCTCTGAAGTCTCACCCAAGCGCTCCTGCTCTGGCACAATTCCTGTCGAGATCACAGCAGGTCCAAAATAAAGTGACAACTAGATTTAATAAATTAATATACATTTGTTTAAAGATGTACAATGCACATTCTGTTTAATCCAAGGTTTTAGGGTATCAAGGAGCTTCTATGTACACATATACAGATCTCAGACAGCAGTGATGTCGGCAGATGCAGGGTGCAGCAGCAGAGCTGACGAGCCGCCCTCCGAGCGCTGAGGGTACAAGTCACATTCAGTGAACTTAAAAACAACGCCGAGAGACCACAGGCACTCTCCAAAGCGAGAAGTCCACAAAGAGGACACATGAAGGCAAGGGGAAGGCCAAGGAGCTGAAACAACCACTTTACTCTTGGGACGACGGTGGGGGAGGCGCAGAGGTGCTCTGCTTGCCAGACTTCCGCTCATAGTTCACCAGACGCTGCCCCACAAGGTACCTAGGTGGAGACACAGGGTGGTTACTCTCACTCCATGCTGGGGTAACATCCTCCCACGGCACGATGCATTTCTAACTCGAGTCGCATCACCTTCCTCCCACTACACCTCTCAGGAGTCAGGGAGCTGAAGAGGGGCCTAGCACCAGAAGGGAGTGGCTTGGCAGAAAGAGGCAGGGTGGGCCCGGGGACCACCAAATGCCTGATGCTCCCAGGACAGCCTCATGACCTCAGATGCCTAGGGCTCAGAGCAGGACGGGAGTGAGCAAAGAGGATCTGTCTACTGCACCTCACAGAGCAGAACAGCTGGACAGCACAATCTGAGTAAAGACTGGAACACGACCATCAGAAGGCTGGGCGAAGAGCAGGGCAGGCAGCATGCAGCCAAGTGAGGTACACACAGTGGCAGCAGTAGACAAAGGTGGCCCAGCGTCCGGGGCTGGGAGTTTGTGTCCTCATCAGTGCCCTGAGGGGTGTGTGCCACACGGCAAGGTTGGTGTGAGAAAAGGAGCCTTCTCACCACTGGCAGTGTCACCCACCTCTTGTGCCCAGCTTTTCTGCTGGGGCACAGCAGCCTCGGGAGAGACCTAGCAGCCTCTGTGCAGCTGCTTCCTGTGTCACTGTGTGTAAAGCGCTCCTAGGTCCATGGCCTCAGTGTGGCTCACTCTCCTCTTACTACTTCTCCTGAAGTTAGCAACCTCGCCTCAGTGTTCCTAACAAACCAGCCAGGATTTCTCAATTTTTAAAACAGTGATGCTCACTGACACAATACACATGGTGCAACCTAGCACACTAGTAATCTCCAAACATGGTAAGATACTTCAAGAATGTGCATCACAACGTGGCACTGAAAAACCATGGCCATAAAAAATTTACAGAGAACAGAAATACTCATTTGTCTAAAACCAAAAGCCCGTGGCAGAGAAGTGAGAGTCTAACCCAAGCCTGACTCTCATCTAGAACTTTTTGCGCCCCCACCAGAGCCCTGAGCACCGCACAGGGATACACACTATGCTCAAGAGCAGATGAGATCTGCAGGAGAGAGGAGATCTGCACGAGAGGCGCAGAGGACAAAGGGCTCAGGACGAAAGGAATGTGACTTCTGCTGGGCGTGGATCTGTGGTGCAGACCGAGAAGGCAGTCTGGGGAAACAGCCAACGGGCAGAAGGCTCCCAAAAGCCAGTCCTGTCTGCGCTCCTCCCCTTCAGTCAGGACAGGCACTGCCCCTTCAGTGGCATGCCCTTCTACCCCAAGCATGGGTGCCCAGGGAGCACAGCTGTGGGAGAAGCCTCTGGTGTGCTCAGCTTCGCTCTCAGAATCAGACTCTGTGGGCTGTGGCTGTGGTCAGTGTGCCCCCGGCTTTAGTCCTCGGGTCCCCCCAGTAAATAAAGTGGCCACATGATTCACCACCTAATGGGCATCACAGTGAAGGGGCGCTGTCTATAAGGACACCGCAGCCCAGGAACAAAGAGGACAGTTCCTTTCCTTGCTGGCCACTGCCCCCGCCCAGGATGTAGCTCTCTGTTGGAACCAGAAGCTCCTGAGCTCTTATCCAGGAAGAGCATGCCCCAGCTCTGCTCCATCTCCCACCAAGTCCAGATGGCACAGGGGGCCTGTGACGCTGGCCTCAGAGCTCTGCGCTTTGTCAGAACAACTCAGCCACCCTAGGTCAGGACGGGCTCTGCAGTGCTGCTAGCTGCTGCGACTGGATATGACCTGCACCTGCAGCTACTAAACACACTGCCCATCCACATCACACAACAGCAGACTGAGCAGCCGTGAACTGATCCTCTCCAGCCCATGCGTGCCTCACTGCTAAAGAGTCCCGGCCCGCGCTCCTCCACACCCCACCACCATGGCCCACTTGGCGCCCACCTGGGAGGAGACACCACCTGCCTGTGACGGAGATGGCAATACCTCCATAAAAGCAGATTGAGCGAGGTTCTAAACTTACTTGTCATTTTTAATATGTTCATAAAGGCGCTTAAACTGGCGGACTTGGAAGGACAGGATTCCCATCAATACCACAACCATCAGTAAGAACGGATAAATCCGCCGGTGGACCAGGTTTTGCATCTCAGCAGTTACACCTGTAAAACCAAAAGGAAAATGGTAAGTGTTCTGTGGCCGTGGTCTGGCTGTGGGGTGCGTGCGTGGCCCTGCGAGGTGGTGGATGGTCAGAAGGTGGGGCCTCATCAGAGGGAATCAGGTCACTGGAGCCCTGCTTAGAAGGCATCGATGCCCAATTCCAAGTAAGGGAACAAACTCCTAAGATGGGATATTTATGTGTCCCAGTTCCCCAAGATGAATGTCATTATTCTGTATCACAAACATAAGCTAAATGAAAAAAGAAAACTGAAAGCAACCTCGAATTTCAGTAGGATTCTCAATCCCTGTGAATCTCTGTCCTCATCTCTAACATTTTTGACGCCGGAGAGGACCCAGTGGAAAACTGTTCTGCAGAGCGCTGCACTGCGGTCCGGCTGTGAAGAGTCACGGCAGATTCAGAGTGGGACAACCTGACAGGAGGCTGCCACTGTTCAGGCGAGAGGCGGACATCTCAGTGCCACCCAGGGCCAGGCGGAGTCCTGAGGCCCAAACAGCTGTGAGCTGGAGCCCACCAGGTGTGGCTGACGGAGAGCACAAGGCGAAATGAAGCCTTCCAGACTTCTGACCTACATCACTATGCAGTGATGACACTGCTCAGACACAGTTCAGAAGAATGAAAGATTTTTTTTTTTTTTTGGAGACAGGGTCTTGTTGTAGTCCAGGCTGGCCTCAAACTCATGGCGATCCTTCTGCCTCAGCCTCCCAAGTGCTGGAATTACAGGCGTGAGCCACATCCAGTAAGAACAGAAAGATTTTTTAAGATAATTTTGAAAATGCACTGCTTTTAATGTGCTGTAAGGAATCTTCAGTAGCAATCAATATTATAATTAGTTATTAAGCATCACAAATTAATTAGCATTTCCCCTTTGCTTTCTCTTTTATACTAAGAATTTTTTTTAAAATATAGTAACACTCTTACTTAACTTTAAAAGTATAGCATTATAGCACTTCTTATGAGACAGTAACTTGAAGAAAATCTGATTCTGCCTGTTTTGGGAAGAATATAAATGCCAATACTTCATCACCTGCCTATAGAGGAGGGAAAAAAACCACTAAAAACTACCAACAGCTTAAGATTCTTTTACTCTTAACCTGAGTAGTGGAAACTAAGAAAAGAAGAACTGTGAAATCATAGTTTTATACTTATACTTTTTTGGGGGGACAGTCTCGCTATGTAGTTTAGGCTGGCGTTGAACTTATGATGATCGTGCCTTAGCCTCCCAAGTGTTAGGATTCCAGGTGTGTGCCACCAGGCCCAGCTGTTTCATATTTACAAATAAAGAATCTGGAATCCTGACAGCCTTTGCTACTGGAGGTGACACAGACGTGACAGCAACACAAAACACACCAGAAGCCCCTCAGCCAGTGTGACCCACCTAGTAGAGGAACAACACCAGAAGCAATGACATAAGGGACACACAGGGACAGCAGGAGCACAGAGATCACCGGAGCTGCCAATTTCCGGATGATGTAGTGAAGATCAATGTTCCGGATGCCATTTGCATAAACCTAAACATTTAAAAAAAAAACAATTAGAATAATGATGCTCAATAAACTCACAAGTTAACAGAGTGACCTGTACTGAAGCCAAGCCACAGTGAAATGAATCTATAGGCCCAAAAGAATTAAAACTGGTTACGTTTACTAAGTCAAAGCAAACTGTGGAGTACAAACATAGGCCTTGGGCCTGAAAATTTAGAGGAGATGCATTTACTATTAACACTTCCCAGTTAACCCTCCATGAAGAGAGCAGGGTGCCCTCGCTAGGACCACAGGCACACACTCCCCCTGCATGTCACAGGACTGGATCACATTCCAGAGTTTAACAGTGCGTAACCTGAAGTGTTATAACACTTGTGTAAGACTGATTTGTGTTATTTCTTGAAATTTTACTTATTTTATATGAATGTGACATGAAAAGAGGAAGCATGTTTCTGAAAAGTTGGTAAAATTGAATTTTAACAAACCAAAAGGTATTTTATATAATAAAATTACATGAAAGAATTAAAATTAAAATTACCATGAAATTCTATAGTGAATATAAAAAAAATCCAACAATTTCTAAAACATTTCTATCATCCAGAAAATTTACTGAACATAGAAATTTACTGGATGAAAGTGAGAAAACCCTGAAAAAAGAAAACTGTTGGACACAGAGGCCAGAGGGAAGGGCACTGCCCCATTTCCTTCCCCTCCTGCCCTGGTGCATGGCCCCAGAAATGCCTCCAACAGGGGTCTGCCTCGATCCAAGCCATCACGCAGAGCTCCTGGCTCTGCAGCCACGAGCTCTCCAGCACAGGCGCAGTGCTGACTGCTCCACTGCACTGGGCTTAGGGAAACTTCTTTCCCGCTCACCAAAGATGCTCAGCCTCTAGTGCTGCAGACCCAGAGGGTCCTGCTTTTTGGCACTGAGCAAAGATGGAGAGTGTGCCTTTAGAATACATCCTTTAGGATAAATAAAATCTCTTATGCTGGCTGCATTAAATAGAAATCCTCCTAAAATGAACTACAATGCATCCTGTAAGAGGACAGAAGTATAACCTACTTTTTAAAAATTTAAGTGCAATGACCAAATTATCTGATGGTGCTCTAATACAGTAAAAGTCTCAGGTGCTGCACAGCCAGACTATCCCTATACAGCGGATGTTTTACTCTGTGTTCCTTGCCTTTTATTTACTGCACAACCTCTCTTCTGCTACAGGCTTAGAAACATGAGTGAATATTATTTCATCTGATCTTTTGGCCTGGAAGAAGCACGTATGATCATTTTGGCATCCACTTGGACAGGATTCTACGTACTTTGTTACTGGTTAAGTTTCAGATGAGACTTAAAAATGGCTGAGACAGGTCTCACTATGTAAACCAGGCTGGCCTTGAACTTGCAACCCTCCTGCCTTGGCCTCAAGTACCAGGATTAAAAAAGAGAGCTAGGATTACAAGCTGCACCTCCAGGCCTCGCGTGGGTAAAAACTCAGGTGGTATGGGAGATCGGAAGATGCCATCCTAAAAATGTCTTCTTGGCATAAGAATTTTGAGCTAAAGACAACTGAAAAGCAGCAGATACAGGAAAGCTTCTTGTCCTTCCTCTACTTGCCTAAAGGCAGGACAAAGGTAATCTCAGCTACATGGGAGGCTGAGGCAGAAGGATTACTGAATTCAAAACCAGCATGGAAAACTCATCAAGATAGTATCTCCAAATTAAAAAAATTTTTTTCAAGGGCTGGGGATGCAGCTCAGTGGTAGAGCACTTTCTCAGCACAAGGGAGACTCTGGTTTCAATTTCCTATACCAGGGTATAAAAGAATATACAGAAACCTAAGGGTTTTAATATGGTCTGACCAATTCTAACATAAATTTCTCTAAAAGTTGACTTGCTTACCTGTTCAATTACAGTTTTCAGCCACCACTGAGGACCCATCAAAGTTATGGCTGCAATAATTTTGGCATGCAGGACTCCAAGTGCCCAATCCTAGGGTAATAAAAACCATTTACACCACATTTTGTTGTTTTTAACAATAAACCTAGCAGATGGGTTGTATGGTTTTCTTAATTATGTATATTATTTCAATTCAAAACAGAAATTTTGCAGGATGGTTAACAGCTTTAGAGAAGACTAGTATGTACTGGAAAATTCAGGGAATGTTTTTCTTCCAACAAGTTTAACGTTCTTATCAAAAATCATTCCCATAGCTTTTAAAAGTCTACATCACTAACAGAAACCTATATAAGCAAATAAAATAAATGTCCTAATTTTATTTCATCGAACCATCCTTGGGCTGCTTTGTTGGTTCTGACTGAGCTGATTCACATCAAAGTAAGACCATGTGGAGCAAGGATTTGCCTGAGCAAGCCATCCAGGAGCTCACAAGGAGCTTGAGCTGAAAGCACCTGCCCTGTTCTCCAGCCAACCAGCTCCCAGCATCCCTGGTGCTGGCCATGACCAGTCCCTCTGCACACCTGGCTCTTCTCGATGGCCTTACCCCTAGCCCCGCCCCCTCTACGCCAGCTCCCACTGACACCAGGCCGCCCACCCCCACCAGCTCATCTCTAAGTGCAAGTCAGACCCAGGAAGGGGACTTCCCTGCTCACAATCTTCAAGTCCTCCGCACACACGAGGCACTGATAAGTTTAATCCTTTAAAATTACCACATATGTGTTCAACATTCCACATGTAACAGTGACATCTACTCTTACATAAAACTGAAATGTTTACAGGGAAGACTGGAGTCTTCTGTCACTGCTACCTCGAGTTGTTGTTACCCTTTCCAGCAACAGCATCTGCCACGTGTCCCACCACCCATCCCCGGCCTCCATCTCCATGTGCACACACGTGCCCCACGGGAAACATAGCACTTTTCAATCTGTATCATTTCTATATAGATCCTGCTCATACTGTTTGTTCTCCTCCTCATCCATCAGCTGGAGACCGATGTTCCACTTACTGGTCTGACAGCCTCCTGCGGGTGGGAGGAAGGCTGGCGCGTGTGTACACACAGTGAATCCTGGCACACCCTCTAAACCAGCATTCACCCTGCCCAGTGAACAAGCAGCATTCTGGCTAGGTACAGAAAGCTTGTTTCTGTCCCGTTTATCTCAACTACCTATAAACTCTCTTCTGTCTTATAGCTGTCAGTGCTACAGGGAAAGATGTCTAATTGGCAGTGTGCTTTTCTTTAAGCTTATGAGATTTCTCTAGAAATCTTACAAGGTATGCACAGGCATGTGTTTTTCTCTTCAGTCTCAAGCTCACCAAATCCCCTTTCAACTTATACAATAAACTCTTCCCTCATCCACCTAAGGTTTTCTCCCGGTTTTGCCTTTCTACTGCTTCACACTTTTCTCTTCCAGGACCCACATGATTGTTAGATTCGGACTTCTGGATGTACCTTTACCCCAGTGAGGAAGACACTTTTTCAAGAAACTTAGTTTCCCTTCAGTTTTTCTCTGTGCTTCTCACTGACCATCCCAGGCCTCTGACGTGAGCCTCAATGACCCACTGCATTTTGTGGAATCTGGGCTCCACAGCTCCACAGTGCGTTCTGCTGGGTATGAGGGCACACGTGCACACACTGCATGCCGCTGCCAAGCACATTCTTCTCTCTGCAGCTCTTTAAGACAGTCTGTTACGATCAAGGCTTGTGTTCTGTTTGCTCTGCCTGATCTGCTTTTCTGTGGCTACTCAGCTGCTCTTTGTTAAAGCATCTGTCATTTTCGCTGTAACCTGGGAGGAGTTCGAGGTCTGACTGAGATAATGTCTTTACTTCTTCAGACCTTCAAGACAGCAAGCCAACTAATCCTCTCCCAAGAACTGAGGAGAAGGCCTCTGCTTCTTTGGGCCCTTGGGGGCTCACAGGCAGGGAAGACTGCACACATCAAGTGAACTTTCCCTTGGTCTTCTGGAGTCCAGACGGCACCCAAGAAGTCCCCAGATGGCTGAGGTTTAAACTTTTTAAGGCCTGGGGAGCAGTCCTTAGGCAAGGTAGGCTAAAGCACTGTTCAGCTAGAATTTTTCAGCTAAATTTCCAATAAACCCAACTGTCCACACACCTGTAGCCACTTGGGCACACAGCTCAGAGTCAGAGAAATGGCTCCTCTTTCCAAAACTTCGAGGTGCATACAGAAAATGAGGTATGCCATGCTGCACAATACCACTACACCTAGCACTCTCCCTTCCTCATGAACATGTGTAGGGGCCGTCTGTTCAAAATCAATGTGACAACTGGGCGTGGGGGCGCACACCTGTAATCCCAGCACTTGGGAGGCTGAAGCAGGAGGATCACTATAAGTTTGAGGCCAGCCTGGGCGGTCTCAAAAAAACCAACCCCTGCCCCAGCAACCCCTCACCACTCTGCATTCTTATCAACTGCTCTGAATTTCAAGGCTGTGCCACATCTTACTTAGATATTCTTTACAGATGGGCATCTGAGCTGCTTCTCATTTTTCTGCCCTTGTAAGGAATGCATGAGCAGAAGCAGGCTTACTTATGCATCCTGCATGTACACAGATGTCCCTTTGCAGTGGATTCTGAAAAATCAAACTGCTGGGTCAAAGTATATAAGTATTTTAAAAATGTAATGTCAAAGATTCTCTGAGGTAATGATGACTTCCTAGGTAATCTTACATAGGAGCAAGACCACCAAAGACACAGGTGACTGAGTAACAAGCTACATTTGTTACTCTGAGGAGCAAAGAAGAAAACACATGTACAAGGGACTTGGACCCCCCACACAGGGTTAGGAAGAGGTTCTCAGGGTTTCTGTTTGCGGTAAGAATTTAGGGGAGGATTTCAGGAGGACTTTGTTCTATGTTGGACTCTATTAGAAAGCAGAATAATCTGTAACTGATTGTTAATAAAACATACAAAGAAAGGTAAACCTCGTAGTAATGAAGCAGCAGCCAATCAACTTAGGGAAAGGGGGATGTTTATCATTTTGTCCTTCGGTTAAAGCTCATGTTCTGTCTGCTTAGCTATGATTACAGAGGTTGGTCTTGTTTTATCTTCCTCTAATACAAAGTGGCCTTCTGTGACACTGAGGTTCTGTGAAAACGTCTGCATTAACAGGATGCCCTGCCCTGGCTGGCAGGAGGTGGCCCTCCTCCTCCTGCCCTCTGCAGTGCCAGGGCTGAGGACTGTCAATGCAGGAGCTGCCTGACCCCTGCACTGCTGAAAGCAACACTGCTTTGTAAAGTAGCACTTTGCCACCAGGCAAATAACCACTTCTTTCTTGTACTAGCATCAAAATACACCCCCAAGGTCCTCCCCAATCAGTAGCAGGGGCTACAGATCCCTTCCCCTTGAATCAGGCTCAACCTATGTGACTTGCTTCTTTCGAGCAGGACAGAGGAAAATGTGAGGCTGCAGGCTCCTGAGGTGAGGCCATGCAAGGTGATGCAGGTTCTAACTTGTCTGTAGAGGTACTCATTTCCTCAAACTGCGCTGCACTGGAACCACCACTGGGGGTTCCAGGAGCAGTGACCAGGCGCGTCTAGGGTTTCGAGCAGCAGCCCTCACTGGGTGCTGACAGTGGCATCACCCTCACGAAAGGAAGCTGTCTCCCGACGACACTGGCCCAGCTGAAGTCACTCCCAGTCCCAGGCCTCTCCAGGGAAGGCCCCAGATACAGACCAGAGACAAACTGACAAACCCTCTCTTAATTTCGGGCCCACCAACTCTGGGGACAAAATAAAATAAGTGGCTATTCTATGTCACTATGCAGGAAACTTGTTACATAGCAACAGTAGCTAAAGACCCATATCAAGCTTTCACCTCAGGGGTTCAAGTCCACTGACAATCCTTGCTGGAATTATTTTTCAGGTGTTACAAAGCAGTGGTTTTCTGTTAATCCCTCTACCTTTCTTAACTGGTATTGTATTTTAAAAACAGCTTTTAAAATTACTCATGCTATTTGACTAATCTGCAATGCAGCACTTACTGAAAGCCCCAAGACGAGCTTAGTTACACCTTAGTTACACCGGAGAAGGGCATTACTTAAAACAGTTTCACAAGTCTTTCTAGAGCTGAACAAAATTAAGAAGTCTTCCTAAATTAACCACTAAAATCCCTTGTCATAGTAAGGACTTGTTTCTGACCCCCAATAATAGAACAGCATGGGCAGCAGGCGTGTGCTTACCTGCCATGGATAGAAAAGAGGTGTCTGATCCAAAGGAACTCGCAGGGGAGCAACAATCACTAGCTCGAACAGAAGCCCCAGGAGGAGTGGGACGACGCCTGCCAGCAACCCCGCCACAATCACAGTCTTCATGATCTGTGAGGAGACAGAGACCATGTTGTCACAGAGCATTGTCCTGACGGCGCAGATGCACTCCTCATTCTCTCTGGGGTTTATTTTTCTGCTTGGACCTGATGCCTAACACTACATGATCTTACTACACTACATCTTTTTGTATTGCATGGTAAAATAACATTTCTTGCATAGGTAGCTGTAAGAATTTCAACTACACTGAGAACCTGAAATGTGTATGAACTGCACTGCAAAAAGGATTACAGAGAACACATCTTACTGTTACATTAGCAGGCAGCAGTGTTTCCCTCGTAACCCACTCTTAGGATTAGGCTGCTATTTGTAAGAAAAACCACCAGTGGGCTAAATAAGACACTGGTCCATGGGGGACCTAGCCAGGGCTGACCAGCTCCTCTGAGGTAGATGGCAAAGGGAAAGCTCCATGTAATCCTTTTTTCTTTTTTTGTTAAATGCTTATTTATTTTATGTTTTAACATGTTTATTTGAACAGAAGAAATTATGAAATATCCTCATATCTGGGGCTAGGGATTTAGCTCAGCGGCATAAGCGCCTGCCTTGCAAGCGCACAGTTGTGAGTTCAATCCCTGGTGCAAAAAAAAAAAAAAAAGAAATATCTCCATATTTTTCTGTGAGAAATTAAAAATAAAGACAGAATAAAACCAAAAATGAATAGAAGAAAATCATAAAAATCAGAAAACACTATTCCTTATCAAACTGCCAACATCATTTTTCATAAAGATTAATATTTTGATTTTTACATTTCTGTAAAAATAGAAAGGACTCAGGATAGTCTAAACAACTTTGATAAAGGAATAAAATTAGAGCTCCAGCCTTCCCCATCCCATGACAAAGTTAAGCCAATCATGACAGAATGGCATTGACATCAGCATAGACAAACCACTAAGGTACCAATATGAAGTCCCAAATAGATACCCACATAACAGACAATTGATTCTGACAAAGATGCAAAAGCAATTTAGTGGAGAAAAGATTGTGCCCTCAATAAATATACCGGGACAACTGGATATCCCTATGCAAAAAACCCAAACCTTATAGCATATCAAAAATTTCTTAATGGGGATGGGGATTTAGCTCAGCGTGGCATAAGTGCCTGCCTTGCAAGCACGTCGTTGTGAGTTCAATTGCCCATACCGATAAAAAATTAAAAAATAAAAAATTTCTTAAGACATCCAAAAATCAACTCAAAATGGCTCACAGTGGGTTAAAGCAAAGGCAGGTGTGACCTGAGTCATTGCTTGGCTGATGTCATTCTCTCTGGGACAAAAGACATGTTTTCCTTATCATACTAATGAAACAATATGATATTTATACATGTGACATATTTATTTCACTAATAAAGTATGTTAAGGTGCATCCATTTACCTATAAATATGTCCAATTTGTCATTCTTTGTGGCTGAATAGTATTCCATTATGTAGAAATACATCTTTTTTATTCATTTCTCAGTTGATGGACATTTAGTTTGTTTCCAAGATCTCACTATTATGAACTGTGCTACCATAAACATGGGTGCACATATATTACTGTGGTAGGTTTTTAATTCTTTTGGGAAGACACTCAGAAGAATAGATGGGTCAAATGGGACCTCCAATCCTAGTTTTTTGAGGAATCTCCACACTGATTTCCACAGTGGTTGCACCAGTCTGCATTCCCACCAACAATGGAGAAGGGTTCTTTTTTCCCCACAGCCTCTCCAGCATGTGTTATTAGTTGATTTCTTAATACTAGCCATTCTTTCTGGGGTGAGGTGAAATCTCAGTGTTGTTTCCATTTGCATCTCTTGAATGACCAGTGCTATTGAACATTTTTTCACGTATTCATTTGCTGTTTGTATTTCTTCATGTGAGAAATATGTGTTTATCTCAGATGCCTATTTTTGGACTGGGTCTTTAAAATCCAGGAAGACTGATTTTTTTAGTTCTTCATATGTTCTCGATAGTAATCCTTTATCGGAGGTACAGCTGGCAAACATTTTCTCCAACATAGTGGATTGTCTCTTCACTCTGGTGGTGGTTTCTCTTGCTGTGCAAAAGCTTTTCAGTAGGATGAGATCCCATTGGTTGATTTTTTACAATAATTCCTGTGCACTCTGGGTCTCATTCATGAAGTCTGCCAAAACCAATGTCTTCAAGAGTTTTATCTACTGTATCTTCCAGCAGATTTAATGTTTCTGTTTTAATATTAAAATCTTTAATTCATTCTGATTTTAGCTTAGTATATGGTGAAAGATCTGGGTCCAGTTTTAATCTTCAGCATGCGTAGAGCCAGATTTTCCAGCATCACTTATTAAAGAGGCTATCTCTCCTCCAGTGCATGTGTTTTGCACCTTAGTCAAAGATAAGGTAGCTAAGTGTGCCTACAGTTATTTCTGCATCTTCTAATCTATTCTTTTGATCTTCAGGTCTGTTTTTTTTTTTTTGCCAGTACCACACTGTTTTTATCATGGTTGCTTTATAGTATAATTTCAGGAATTGTGACGCCCCTGTCTTGTCTTTGTTGTCCAGGATTGCCTTTGCTATTCTAAGTCTCTTCTGGTTCCAGATGAATTTTAGAATTGTTTTCTATAATTCTGTAAGATATGCTATTGGAATTTTGATTGGAATTGCACTGAATCTGTATAACAGTTTTGGAAGTATGGCCATTTTCACTATATTGGTTCTTCCCACCCAACAGCATGGGATACTCTCCATTTTCTAATATCCTCTTCAATTTCCCTTTTTAGAGTACTATAGTTTTCACTGTACTTTATCTTTTGTTAGATTAATTCCTAGGTATTTCACATTTTTTGGATGCTACTGTAAAAGGTATTGTTTCCCTAACTTTTCTCTGTCTGTTGTTCATACAAAATAAGGCTATTGAATTCTGAGTGCTGACTTTATAACCAGCTACATTATTAAATTTGCTTATTAAATCTAGAAGTCTTTTGGTGCAGTCTTCTAAGTAGAGTATCATGTAATCTCCAAATAATAATAATTTAACTTCTTCCTTTCCTATCTTTGTTCCTTTTGTTTCTTTCTAGTCTAATTGCTCTGGCTAAAGTTTGCAGGACTATGTTGAATAAGAGTGGTGGAGACAATGGACATCCTTGTCTTGTTTCTGATTTTAGAGTGAAAGCTTTCACTTGTTGTCCATTTCGTACGATGCTGGCTGTTGGTTTGTTGTAGATGGCTTTTATCAGATTGACATAAAGACCATCTATTCCAATTTGTAGGGGTTTTATCATGAATGGGTGCTGGATTCTATCAAAAGCTTTTTCTGTATCTATTGAAATGATCATGATTTTTGTCCTTGGCTCTGTTAATACAAATTACATTTATGGATTTACATATGTTGAACCATCCTTGCATCCCTGGGATGAATCCCACTTGATCATTGTGTGTAATCTTCTTGATGATTTGCTGCAATCTGTTTGCCAGTATCTTACTGAGGACTTTTGCATCAATATTCATTAGGGAGACTGGCCTGCAATTGTCTTTCTTAGTTTGGTCCTTCTCTGGTTTTGGAATCAGAGTAATGCCTGCTTCCAGGAATGAATTTGGGAGTATTGCTTCTCTTTCAATTTCACTGAAGTTTGAGAAGTAATGGTATTAGGTCTTCACTAAATTTCTTGTAGAATTCAGCAGTGAATCCATCAGGGCCTGGGCTTTTCTTCGCTGATAAATTTTTAATTACATCTTTAATTTTATTGATTGATATTGGGTTATTTAGGATTTTTATATCTTCTTGATTCAGCTTTGGAAATTCGTATCTTCCTGATTCAGCTTTGTATCTAGGAATCTGTTTCTTCTGTATTTTCCATCTTATTAAAATACAAGTTTTCAATAGATGATTTTCTGGATTTCTACAGGGCCTGTTGTAATTTCACCCTTTTCATTTCTAATTGCACAGATTTGAGTCTTTGCTTTCCTTTTTTTGATAAGGTTGGCCAAGGGTTAATCTTTCAAGGAACCAACTCTTTGATTTATTAATTCTTTTATTTTTTTAAGTCTCCAGTGCATTAATTTGTGTTCTGATCCTTATAATTTCCTCCCTTGTACAAGCTCTTGGTTTAGTCTGTTCTTTTTTTTCTAGATGATTAAGGTTCAACATTAGGTTGTTTATATGTGCTTGCTGTTTTCCTGATATAGCTATTTATTGCTATAAATGTCCCTCTGAAGACTACTTTCATTGTGTCCCACAAGTTCTAGTATATTGTACTGTCTGTCATCATTCCACTGTAAAAACTGGCTAATTTCTTCTTTAATTTCATCTGTGACCCATTGATTGTTCAGTAGGGTGCTATTTAATTTCCATGTGTTGATGAAGTTCTTGTGGTTCCCTCTGGCACGGATTTCCAATTTTATTACACTATGGTCTGATACTATGCATGGGATAATTTCAGTTCCTTAAATTTACTTAAGCATGTTCTATGAGCCAGTATATGGTCTACTTTGGTGTACCCATGTACAGCTGAGAAGAATGTGTATTCTGATGTTGTGAGGTGGAACACTGTAGATATCTACTAAGTACATTGGCTCAAAAGTTTGATTTAGTCCTAATATTTCATTATTGATTTTTTTATCTAGTTGATATATGTTTTTGTGACAGCGGGGTATTGAGGTCACCCGATACAACTGTATTAAGGCTTATTTGTTCTTTCATGTCTATTAATAATTGTTTTATATAACTGGGTGCAGTAATATTTGTTGCATATATATTTACAATTGTTATCTCTTCCTCTTGGATTGTTCTCTCTACCAGTTTTTTATCTCCCTTAATCAGTCTTGGCTTGAAATTGACTTTATCTGCAAACAGAATAGCAAACTCCTGCTCTTTCCTGGATTCCTACTGCACGGAATATTGTTTTCTATCCTTTAACTTTCAAGTCTATGAATTTCTTTTTGGATGAAATGTCTTTCTTGCATACAACATAATGCTGGATCTTGCTTCTTGATCCATTCTGCCAGTCTGTGTTTTTTGACTGATGAATTGAGACCATTAACATTAGTGGTTAAAACTGCTATGTATTGATTTATCCTTTTCAGGTTATTTTCGTATTATTGCCTCCCTCCCAGTTTTTTTTTTTTTTTTCTTTTTCCCTTCCCTCTAATTTTTTGCCTTTCCTGGTAAATTCCTTCTATTGGGGTTCAATGAGGTATAGTCCTTATTACTTCTTTCTAGAATGTCCTTCAGAACATTTTGGAGTGCTGGTTTGGTGGTCATAAAATTTCCTCAGATGTTTTTTGTCATGCAAGTATCGTACTTCTCCCTCAACTTTGAAAGGTAGTTTTGTGAGATACATCAATCTGGGTTAAAAGTTGTTTTCCTTTAGAACTTGGGAGTACTTCACTCCAAGCTCTCCTTGACTTGAGAGTTTGTGCTGGGAAGTCAGCTGTAATTCTGATGGGCTTTCCTTTTTAAGTGATTTCTTTTCTCTAACAGCCTTTAAAATTCTATTCTTGTTTTGAATATCTGGAATCTTGACTGTGATATGTCTGGATGTAGATTTTTTCTTTGATCATTGCTAATTGGAGTTCTATATGCCTCACTTATTTGTATGTCAAATTCTTTTTCTCTACCAGGAAAGTTTTCTGTCATGATGTTTGCGAAGATATTATTAATGTCATTTGTGGTATCTCCTGCTTGTTCATTAACTCCAATTAATCTTAAGTTACTCTTTGTCTCATCTTGCAGCTGCTGGATTGATTTCTCATGTTTCCTTGCTAGTTTTGAGAAATCTCTCTTCTCCTGGTCAGTAACTGCAATCCTGTCTTCAATATCTGAGATCCTGTCTTTACACTGGCCTAATCTGCTTCCAGTACTTTCAGTGGAGTGTTTATTCTCCTGGATGTCTGCTTGAATCTGCTTTATGGATTCCACTTGTTTCCTACATTGTGCTTCCATAATTTGCTTAAA
This sequence comes from Hydrochoerus hydrochaeris, assembly GCA_004027455.1. Lineage (NCBI taxonomy): Eukaryota > Metazoa > Chordata > Mammalia > Rodentia > Hydrochaeridae > Hydrochoerus > Hydrochoerus hydrochaeris. Next base: position 31,789 of record PVLA01006362.1, on the reverse strand, counting down.
CTCATCTATTTTTTTGTGTCTGCTCTAATTTTGGTAATCTCTACTTATTTGAATGATTATTTCTGAGTTCATTTTTTCCAGCGCCCCATTCAATTGCTTTGTTACCACTTCGGAGAACCCTGGTAGCGGGGCTTTCGGATTTTCCAGCCTCACTGCTCCCTGGTTTTGCCTTGGGTGTCTGAGGCTGTGTCTTGCTTAAGTGTCTTTTAATCTCTTCAGCGGAATGCAAAACAGTTATATACAATACATAAGACCGTAATATATCAATTCTGCCCTCAAGGGTTAAGATTCAAAACAGATTAAAGAGAAAACAGGAAAGTGGCAAAAGAGACAGAGATTACAAGTAGGCTGGAGGACAAAGATGGATTCCACCAACTTGGGGAAACTGATGCAGAGGACTGAAGGAAAAGGGAGCTGGGAGAGATAAAAGGTAGAAGAGAACAAACTCCCTCCCCCATAAGGAGGTTAGGAACCACACTCACACTCAAAGTAAATACATAAATAAATGTATAAAAGAGAAATAAAAAACTGACTAAAACAAATAAAAAGAAAAACAATAACAAAACAAAAATAGTCTACTTCCAGGATTGTCTCTGAATTCACTAGTAGACAGCCTGTGGAGACAACACCCCAAACGGTGCCACTGTATTCCCCGCAAGCCAGGAGCTGCTTTACAACACAGTAGCAGACACCCTCAGCAGGCCTACCCCAAGACCAGACTCATTGGGCTCACTGCAGTCCAAGCAATTTCCACGGGTCTGCGCCTACCTAGAATCTGCTGAAGGAAGCCAGCAATAGTTCGGTTCTAGGCTTATCCGGTCTGACTCCAAAATGGCTCCTGGCCAATAGCTCCCCCCCAGGGGAGGACCAAGTCCTCCGCACTCACTGACAGCCAGCACAGGCCTCCATGTCTACTGCTCCCCTCCACTGCCGTTTCTCCGCAGAGGCATCCAGTGTCGCCAGCTGCAACCATCACCATGACTGCATGTCCCCAGGTTCCAGCAGCTTCCCTCACACAGTGAGTCTGCTCCAGGCGCAGGCACCACCAGCTACCGCCTTCTTCTCCACTTAAATTTTTGTTTTTACTCTCTCTGTAGGCTTCGATTCAGACTTCAGCTTCTCCCTGGGTCCAAGGGACCCACTTCCTTCCTTCTTGTCTTCCTCATGATGCTACACTCCTGCATCTGGATGATAACTCTCAGAGAGACTGTTTTCTTTACTATTTACTACTGCGCCATCTTCCCCAAAGCCCCCCACACAATCCTAAAGTAATAAATCCAACCAAATCCTCTGCCCAGTCCAACAGAACTTACTATGATGCCAGAGATCTCCTGTATCTGCCATTTAGAAACAGTGGCTAGTGCATGAGATAGTGCAGCTCTAGGATCCAGGCTAAGCAACAAAGGAAAATAAAGCTGGCACCTTGTTACAAGGCCTTGGAGTGTGATGAGCCCTGTATTTAGGGTGGCCTCAAGAGCACATCTATGTCAACAAGTGACCAGAGACCATGTATGTGGGTGAAACAATACTCACTTCCTTACACTGCTACTTGTCATTGTATAGACAAACACCAAACAAAAGCTAGAATTGGCTGGTTCTGTATTTTAAATATACTTAAGTATTTCAGTATCTTTGGGTTAAACAGAAACTGGACCTCTCCACTGATAATGAATCTTACAACAACAATGGATGTTGTTAACACATAATCATCACAAATAGAAGGAAGCATGAACTACATTGATTTCACTGTTACACTGTAGATATGTATCAAATAATCATATGGTATGCCATATATCAGTATGATAATTAGAAACTTGGCCAGGGACATAGCTCAGTGACACAAGTACCTGACTGGTAAGCTCAAGGTTCTGGGTTCCATTTCCAGTACCATCTTGGGTTTTAGTTTCTAAAACCCAAAACTTAAACATATTAAAAGGTAGATTTTATATTTTTTTCAGTATTAGTATTAACTAGGTACACTTCAAGTGGAATCAAAATACAAATTCCGATATAAAGTTAGAGGTGACTGTACAAATGAAAAGACATCAACCGTGACCTACACGATCTTTCCTGGAAACTACTGGCTTAAGGAGTTAACAAACAGAAGTGAAAAAAAAAGCTACAGGAGCGAGGGGAAGAACATTCACTGCTCCAATCAGAGAAGCCAGCACCTACCATGAGAGCCCACTCCTTCACCTTCTGGAAGATCACTCTGCGCCCCTGCGGCATCCACGCCACTAGCACCGTCACAGCCCGGATGGTGAGCCAGCACACATAGAGACCACAGGCAGCCGTGTAGAGCTCGTGGATCTTGGCAGTGCCCGTCCAAAAGGACATGAGCCAACGGCCAGCAAACACTGCAAACAGAAAGGCTGGTGAGCCGTGCAGCTAGGTGGAAAGAACCATAGCCTGAGGTCCTAAGAGTAATCTCGCAGCACTGAAGAAACCAAAAGAACACACTCTTTAGCATGTGTAATTACTTCATTAACTGTGCACAAGCTTCCACAAGAGGCACCCAGCAGGGACAAAGCCTCTGGGGAGGCACACTCCAAGGCGTCACAATAACGACCTGTTCCTTCCAGCCTGCAAAGGCTTCGGGGGACGGGAGTTTGCACTGTTTTGATCATCAATTGAAATAATTATGCAAACAATGAAGCTGAGGTAGGAAATGTCTCTTTTACTATTTGTGCTGTAAACCCTTTCACTATTTAGGAAGATTTCAATTAATTTTCCCATATGGTTCACTCATCAATACAGAAAACTAAAGCTCACTTTAAAAGAATGACTACATTTTAAATCACAATAATCAAAGAGTGCCAAAAGAACCAAGAAACAATTATGACCATCTAAATGTATCAGAATGTATGATCCACATTAAGAACTACCTAAGAAACATTAGAAATAAATTCTACAGCGTATCCACATAATCTCTCAGGCAAGATCATTTATTAATTTACGGATTTGTCTACCTGATTACTTCTCAATAGTCAGAAAAAACAAAAATCAAGTATCTAGTATATTTTTTCCTTAAAAATTGCCTTCTCAATCTGGTGGTGTTATTTTTGAATACCTACAAAAAGCTGGTGATTGTACCATTTTCTATACATTATCTCATCACCCTCCAAAGCGCTGTCACCCAATGTAGACAACATTCTCCGTTTTAAAGATTAAGAAGCTGGGTTCGGCTGGATGTGGCAGTGCATGCCTGCATCCTAGCATTCACAAGGCTAAGGCAGGAAGATTGCTCGAGTTGAAAGCCACCCTGGGTTACAAAGTGAGCTCAAGGCCAGCCTGAACTGCATGGTGAAACCCTGTCTCAAAAAGACAAAAAAAGAGACAGACAAAAACTGGGCTTGGTATGAGAACCTTACCCAACTAAAGCAGAGTACAGCTGCATTTGAAGGCATGTCTGAGTTACAAAGGCCATTCTTTTCCGTGGAGCAATACTGCCTCCAAATCAAACTAAACTAGCTTCACAGTCAAGCCTTACAAACCACAGATTTCTTGCAAACTGATGAAACTGAACGTGAAAATAACTTTTTTTTCCTTGTGGTTATAAGAATTGAATTCAGGGACATAGACATGTTAGATAAGTGCCCTCCCATTGAGTTATATTTCCAGTCCTTTTTAAGACAAGTCTTGCTAAGTTGCCAAGCCTGGCCTTGAACTTGTCATCCTCATGCCTTGGCCATCTAAGGAGCTAAGTAGAGGCACATGCCATGTATCCAGCTGAAAATAACTCTTGTAAAGCCAAATACAAGCTGGGGGTGTAGCTTGGTGGGAAAGTGCTTGCCTAGTAAGTATAAGGCCCTGGGTTTGATCCCCAGCACTGCAAAGTAAATAAATAAAAAGACAAATGCATGTAAAATATCACATGAAAAGCTTATGTGCACATTAATTTGAAGATATCAAAATAATCATTGATAATGCTGTCGAAAGCTTTAGTGCTTTCCATATCTTTCTACACCAGGGTTTGTCTTTTTTGTATTTGGGATTCGTTACAAAATTTAATAGCCACTCTTTATTCTACATTTCATATATTTTTCATCCAAAAAATGGTTATGAGAAGATCGAATTCACATTCAACTTGTAGCAACTATACAATTTTATTGCTACAGAAATGTGACCTATGGGTGGAGACAGTACAGTATCCTTATCACTCTTAAATGTTCACTATTCATCTAAAGGAAGCACTTCTGTGATGACAAATTACTCTTTCTACTACATGGTAGAATCAGATTAAAAGGAAATGTTGAGTTAACAATGTTAGTGAAACTAAATTATTCTAACAATCAAATTCAAGTATGAAAACTAGATTTCCTTCATTATTTTTAAAACTATTCCTGGCAAAAACACAAAAATGGAGCAGAAAAGCACAAATGTAAAATCTGCTCCACGTTCAAATGCTAAATCTTCTCGGCACTGTGCTTTCACATAACCGCACACAGTCGAGCAGCTTTGCCATCTTCAGAACTCTGATCTGAGCAGGAGGGAGCTGCATGCAAAGTCTTGAAGTCAACAGTCAATATGCAGAAACGTAAAATAAAATGTTTACCAGTTAAAGGTAAAATCAGTTCCTTCAAATTAGAAAAAGTTCGTTTTGTTTAGAAACTTGAAATTAATTTTCCTATCTACTCTTTCCCAGCCTTGGAATTCACTGGGAAAAATTTAATGCAAGTTTGATTTATAAAATTATACTGAGTCAGTGTTATAACAAAGATAACTCAGAAGCTAGGTTTGACAGAGCTGAAAATTAGTAATTACTTATATAGTTAACCTCTGTCAGTAATATTTAGAATTTTCTGACAGGCTATAAACAATAGGACAACCTGATTAATGACCTGGTCATTAATCCCTGACCTCTGGGGAAGATGACAAGTTGCTACACATATTCAACTGCAGTTGACTGATCTCTTAGATGAAGAAATGCAGTTTATGTGACATGTCCAACAAACTCAATGCCAGAAAAAAAATGAGTATTTGTGAGCAACAGGGAAGCAGAAAGGGAAACAGTCTGCCTTCGTTTTGCTCTTGATCAACAGTATGAATGGGTAGAAAAGTAACATCACTGATGTTAAAAGACTTATTTGAAACAATTACTTAAGTCACACAAACGACTGTTTGAAAATTGATACTCTAATATTTTAGAAATATAGTTTCCAAGAAAACTTAGTGATCACAGGCACTCCTCTCGTAAAATGAACACACAGATATCTTGAACTTGCCCCCTTGTGCTCCAGCAAAAATGAGTCCAGTAAGATTGAGTCCTCATCAGCCTGTATCCCACGCTTGAGGAAGATGAAAGGATAAGTATTTCTAGTTTCTATCAATGGAAAGAATCACACCTGCCAAATAGGCCTTTTTCAAAAACACCTCTGTGTAGAGGCTGTAGAGCAGGCTAAGCTCCTACCTGGTAAGGTAAGGCAGATGAGGCTGGCGATCAGCAGCGTCACACACATGAGCACGATCAACACCAGAATCTGTGAGGCAAACAGAGACAGCTTAGGTGCGCTCTGTGCATCTCAGGATATCAGCTCCGCAGAATCAACACAGTTCTCCCACTAAAATGACTGCCTTGATTCGTATTTCCAGGTTTTCTGAACCTCACGTAAAAAGGGGAAGTTTTTCAATTTTTTAAAAGACAGACAGAGACCTGCTACGTTGTCCATGCTGGCCTTGAACTCCAGGCTTTTTCCTGACTCAGCCTCCCCAGTACCCAGGACTGTAGACCCACAGCACCGAGCAAGTAAAAACTCTTTATTTTGGTAAAATTACCTATAACCTAGCTTACAAGTAAAGTAAGTGCCTTGTTTTCATATATTCAGATACATCCACAAGTCAAAAAGCAAACACTTTATAATCAAAGAGCATAAAAATAAAAACATATCCTTCCTAAATTTTCCTTTCTGTTAATAAAAACAAAATGTTACAAATTTAAAATATGTGCCTTCTTAGCACATGAGGGTGCTTACCCACCTAGAATGCTCTGTGGTAACATGAACATATACGTCTAACACTGTCTGATATAGTAGCTACTGGTCATATACAGCTATTGGGCACTTAACATGTGGCTGGTATGAACAGAATTTTACATATATTTATTTGTAATTAAACTTAAATGTATACAGCTACAGACAGTTACAATATCCTAGCAGTGCCTGTCCAAAACACCATTAACCAAAAGCCAGCACATACTGCCAACAGAAGGCTGATGGGATGTGCAGTTAAGAAAAGAGAACCGTAACCCTGATGTTCTAGGAGCAATCTCACAGCACCGATGCTAAGGGCACTGTCAACACACTCGCCCTCTGGGTGCAGTCTGCACATGACCTACCCTGAGAGGAAAGTTTAAAGGCCGGCGGTAAGGCTGAAAGCCAACAGGCCCTCCCTGCTGGAGGATGGCTTGGTGGGCGGCATGCAGGCCTTCCCCCACCACGGGAAGAGCATTGTTATTTCGAGCATGCTGGTTATTGTTCACTTGTTGATTTGCACTGTTCTCATTTTCTTCCTGGTCTCCCAGTAAATAGGAATGAAGATCCCTGTGCAAAAATCGTATCAGTGGAAAGTGGAAAAGTCTCATTTCAGGTCAGAACAAAATGACAAAAGGCTTTATTTTCTTAATATTTACTACGAAGCATAGTAATGTCCATGTAGAATCTGCACACGGCAGTATTACCTCTATCTGGTCTAAATTGGTGCCTACTCCACAGTAACCCTTTCTAACCTTAACATGAGCTAAATTGTAGGGCAGCCTACAAACAACCTGTCTGATGCTTTCCTCAGCCAATATTCAGCCAGTTCCTTCAGGAAAGAAAGCAACTACAGAAGTTCATTTATCAAGTTAGTCTCTCTTTTTTTCTCTTTTTGAGATAGGGTCTCACTATGTAATTCAGGTTGGCCCTAAACTCACTATGTAACTCAGGCTGGCCTTAAACTCACAGTGATTCTACTGCCTCAGCCTCTCAAGTGCTCGGATTTCAGGCATTAGCCACCACATCTGGCTAGAGTCTCTTAAAAGGTGAGCTACTTTGCACTAATTTTTTTTTTTTTTTTTTTGCCCTGTGTAATAACATTAAAAAAAGCTTAGTATGCACACAAATCTTGGTAAGAAGGTAAAAATATGCATGAAGTTTTCATAAAAGATAGACAATTGTTAAAAATAAGTACTATATATATTTGCATGTATTACTAAATTATCACCAACTTAAACTAATTTTCCTGAGTGAAGCATGTTACATACTTTGTCCAGACAGCTTACAAAAGGACGGAAGTGACACGCGTGCTCAGGGAGTGGGCTGCTCATACTCACAGCAAGTACCCAGCAGTGACGGTCCATGCGCGCACAAGTCCCTTCAGCCACTGCCTTGTATGTCCCTGTTCCAGTAATGCTGGCAAAACGACCTGGAGAAGCAGCAGCTCAAGGGACAGTTCACTCACTGGAGCATCGCTGAGATGACAACAAAGGGCCATGATTTCAAATGAGAACCCTATTTTGCCCAGTAATGATATTAAGTATTTCACAGAATTAGGACAAAGCACAAAATGAACTCAGTCTGTCACGCCTCCCACTCATCCTCTCTCACAGCCAGGCAAGGCTTTCTTCTAAACTCTGTCCCACCACTCCTGCCGCACCTGCATGTACTACACCACGAAATAATTTTGTTGCTGTGTCATTTTCCTTCTCCACACAACCTTTCTCCCTAAGCAGCGTCCAAGATGCCCCTGCTCTCCTCCGCCACCTCAACCTGGATGCACTACGCTCCCCATTCTCTCCTCCATCTGCGCTGCTCCTTGGGTAAAGGTGCAGCACTATGAACGTTCCCACCCTGGACAATGTGCTGCAGAATGGAGACAACCCTCAAGGACAGAGTGGCAGTCTGCTCTGCGGGGCTCCGAGAATCACACTCAGGACCTCACACTTGCCACACGGGTGCTGTGCTGCTGAGCTGTGGCCCAGCCCTGGTAATCTGTTCTGGTTAGGGAAAACTGCGATCTGGATTTTGAAAGACACTATCAAAGGCTTGCCAGGCAAACATGGGGAAGGAAGTCACTGAAAATAGGGCAAGAGAACAACAAGGCAATGCTGACAGATTTAAGGGTGGTGGTGATGATGAACTATGGCCAGAGAGGGAACCGAAGCCAGACAATGCCAGCAAACATGCTAGAGAGGAGCCCGAGAGGACACTGACCCAGGTGTTACAGGAGACCTGGGGATGACTGTACAAATTATAGGGGAACTGTGGACACTCTGTTTTTCTTTTTTTGAGGGGAGGTCTCACTAGGTCTCAACTCCCTAGCTCAACCTACCTTCCCACCTCAGCCTCATGAATGCTTGGACTAGAGGTCTGTCCCTACCAGGTCCAGCTGCTGCAACTTTTATCTAATTAATTAATTTTTTTGAGACAGGGTCTCACTAGGTAGTTCAGGCTGGCTTTGAACTCACAGTAATCCTCCTGCCTCAGCCTTCCTGAGTGCTGGAATTATAGGCAGGCGCCACTATGTCCAGTGCTGACAACTTTTAAACAGGAGTCATACAATCACTAGAAAATCTAGAGGCAGCCCTGTTGAGGATTATAAATGGGGAGGAAAAAGGAGAGGCCCAAACCAAGAGGGTAGTAATTCAAATGGGATTGGTAAATGATCTAAAGGAATTAGCACTGACAAGAATTAAAGATGTAACAGGGGCTGGCAACACAGCTTGGTAAAGCACTTGCCTAGCATGCATAAACCCCAAATTCAAACCCCAGTACAGCAAAAAAGAAAGACTTAAAAGAAGTAAATTTGGGGCCGGGGACTTAGCTCAGTGGCTTAAGCGCCTACCTGGCAAGCACGAGGCCATGAGTTCAATCCCCAAAAACAAAACAAAACAAAACGAAGTAAATTTGAGGAAGCAATTCAATCTGCCTGCATTTTGGATAACGACTGTGGAATAATGCAAATCACTAAAAAAGAGAATATGGTAAGAATAGCTGAGACTAGATTTCCAAATAAATTAAAATTTTAAACCAAAAAGAAATTTTCCATCTGTAAGCCTTGTACCCTAATTTTAGTTCATAATTAAATATATATTTTTGGCTTCATTCCTTATGATGTGCTTTTCAAAATAAACATGATGTTCCTAACACATTCTTAGAAGAAACAGTAAAGCATTTCAATGTGTTACTTTACAGAAAAATAAAGACTTCCTTTGGAAAATGTATTAAGTTTATGTGATCCGGAATATGATAAAGCGTTAACTGTCAGAGGATTTTAACAGCTGTAGAAGTCAATGTGTTAAATGTCTAATGTAATCTGAACATCTCCCTAGCAGTGATAACTATTAAGCTGGCTTTATGGCTTACCTATAGAGCATGACATTGTAGGGGAGGAAATGCGGCAGCAGACTCTTGATGATCCGTATGGGAAGCCAAAGCATCAGGAGGACAATGGAGCCGAAGACAATCTGCAGTGAGAGGCCAGGGGTGATTCCATGCATGAGAGGCGTCACCCGTGCAGGGAGGTGGACTCTGAGCACTTAGCCCGCTCTCACCATGGCACGCTTGGGCACACCCTGCACATCACCCCAAGGCTGCTGATCACATCCCTAAGTCAGTGCTCCCCTAACCAAAAAGACCTCCTCTCCTAGGTCGTAAGGAGCCACAAAGGATAAGCGCTGGGTGGTGTGTGAGTGAGCAGCTAAGAGCTTAGCAAGTAGGAGCAGAGTTACCTACGACTAAGTAAATCTCCTGGAGCCATGAAGACGTCATCCAGATTAATATCTATCGTAGTTACTGCATTTAGGATTTTATTTTGGAAAAACTTGGATTTAATCACATTAGTTCTTTCTCCAGTAAGGAAAAAATTGTGACATGCTTCTGTTAAAGAGTTTAGTTTAAAAGCCAGTTAACAAATCTCAAAACAATGGAATCATCTTCTTACCACTGACAAAATAAATCTCCGGAGATGCCTATAAATGGGCAAGTGGATCATTTCCTGTACTGGGTTGAAATCTGGATCATTCAAATTTCTTAGAAACCATAAGACACCAGGTCGAAGTACCTGCAAATATTTTTTAAAAGTTATAAATATTCACCAATATCTTCAGGCTCTGTATATAAGCTAAAACAATAGAAAAATAGGCTCCTGAAAAAGTATCTTCCCATCTTGAATAGGCTCCAGAAAATTCATGTGGTTTTCATGGAAAAATAAATTCCTAAACCACAACCTTTATGAAAACTATTCTGGTTTTGATGATAGTTGTTGCTTTTAATTATTCACTGGTAAAAACAGTCCAACTGGTCAAAAACCTGGATCTGAGATGAAAATTAAATAAAATCATTGCTAAGATACTATATTGTATCTCCTGGTTAAAGGATAATGTTGTAACTCATACACATCCCAAAAGCAAAACCTGGCTCCAGTGTTACAGTCCCCAGAGCAGTCATCTTAATCAAGAAACTGCAGCCTTGCAGTGGTCGTCATTTTCTTACCTGTCTGTAACTCTGGGGGAGGGGTAACGGGCAACAGGCGAGTCTGGATACCAGTGCTACCAGGTCCAGACCCTAGGAGTTGCCCTGTAAAAAGCATCTCATCCCCCCAAACCCCGACCTCTCCATTTTCCAAATGAGGCAGTTACAATGTATATCTAAGGTCTTAACTCCCAAGTATGAAGGCTCTGTACAAAAACCCACCACATTAATAAATTAAAAGACTGTGAAACATTTTAGACTTGACATATTACAGTTTTTAAAAACTCCATTACTGAATTTCCTTAATCTCAAATCATTTATTTCAAAGACAGAATGTGGGTTTACACCGTGTGATTCAGAAAGCTTTGGCCCCACCTTGTTCTCTCCTCCAGACTTTCAGAGAACAAAACGCCCTAGGAACAGCACTCGGCGCCTGCTCTGTGCCCCAGAGCTGCTCCCGCAGCCCTGACGGGTACATCCCCAGGCTCAGCAGAGTAACCTGACTGGTTTGATGGTTTTTTCACAGGACTTGGGCCTGTGTTTCCACCACCTGGCAGCATCCAGCACAGTCTGGCACAGAGTCTGAGATACATTCTTATCAATTAATTACACACAATCTGCTTCATTTTTAAGTCAATAAGGACCAGATTCTAGTTTTTTGGATATTCTGCTTTTGTTTTTATTTCTTTGTCTTTTGAGACAGGGTCTTGCTAAGCAGTTCAGGCTGGCCTTGAGCTCACTTTGTTGCCCAGGCTGGTTCGAACTTTCATTGATCCTCCTGCTTCAGCCTCCTGAGTGCTGGGATTATACAAAGACCAGATTCTGAAAACAGAAGGTGCCCCTCTGGTAAATGAACTGGAATCACACAGACCCTCACTATAATTCTGCATTTAAGATGTCTCCTTCAAAACCACTTTACACATTCAATTCTATAAAACTGTTATCTTTTAGTGTTATTTCCACTGTTACATTTTCTTGAATGAAGTTGGAAACAGTCACATCACACAAAATTCCAAGAGTTTATGTTAGTAGATGGGAATGAGATATACCAAATAAAACTTGTAACTTGGCAATTTTTGACATAAACAACTGCAAACAGATTAAAAGCAATTCAAATTCCTCTCTCAGTTACTCCTTCTTGGAACAGTAAAGAATATGGTCTAATTAGGAAATCATCCCAGCCTCTGAGGCAGGGTCAAACAGAAGCCCTTTTCAAACATGCACAGCACCAGCATTTCCCACAGAACTGACCTCTCTGAGCAGCAGTATGAAGGAGGCGAAGTAGAAAACATATACCATCCCCACCAGCCAGTGCAGGAACATGGTGGTGCCTGGGGCCGACTGGAAGCTCAGCTCTCGATCTTTCAGAGTAGCATCAAACATTTCCTAGGCCAAAGCCAGACAGACAGGTGAGAGAGATCTGCACCAACTGCTTTTATGTGCCAAATTGAACATTTCCATCTCCTGAGAAGCAAATAAATAGTTACATACATAAGGTATGATGCTCTAGGCCTGCAATTCTCTCAATGCTATTTCAGGTTACAGAACTATATGACGGAAGACCAGATACTATGTCAAAAAGGTGCATTAAATTTTAAATTTTTCATACACAAAAAATGATAAACCAATTGATGAATAAAAACTTCACGAATACTATTTTATAGTAAAAGGACTTTTTTTTTTTTTTTTTTGTCTTTTTGAGACAGGGTCTCACTATGTAGTTCAGGCTGCCTTGGGCTCACTTTGTAGTCTAGGCTAGCCTCGAACTTGCAATGATCTGCCTGCCTCAGCCTCCCAAGTGCTGGGATTACTCCCAAGTGCTGGAAGTGCGCTACCATGCCTGGCAGAAGGACTATTTCAATTGAAGACCTTACTTCGTTGATTAGCATAATGAAAGTTTAACTTACCAGTGAACAGATATCCAACCACCAGCCACAAATGAGAGGGAACACTCCAATTTCTACCACCACCAGCAAAGAGACCTTTAGCAAAATTAAAGATCATCAGTATCACCCAAATGTAGGAGACACTGTTTCTAGTTCTAACTTGTAATAGGAATTACCTTAACAACAATATAGCAGACTCCCAGTAAGCGACGAGACCTATGAAATTTAACAAGAGTTGCCAGGCCCTACAGCAGATAGTTAAGGAAAAAGTGAACATCTCAGGCTGCAGTGAAAGAGGTAACTACTTAGATAACACTTCTTGGACAGACCTTATTTCACATTGTGTATATACTCAGCCTTAAGAGGACAAGGAAAAAGAAAATAACTTATTCATTAATGAGAACCAAACTGGAATGAATATTACAGTACACCCAAGATGACCCATTAAAGGATACATGACAAATTATCAGTGTTATTGCTAGAAGTATATACCCAACTATGGTTGTGATTAGGCCTTCAAAATGAGATGCTTGGACCTAAAAAATAAAACATAACAAAATCAAAACTAACTACCCTTATAACATCTACTTCTAGAAAAGAATGATAAAATGTCAACACTTAGGCAAATTCTTTTAAAAACATGTAGCCTATCACTGCAAGACAGTCTATTTCTTCTTCTAAAATCACCAATATATGGTTCCTTTTCTGCATTCACTCAGGTCACCTTGAGGAAGGGAGGCGAGGAACACACAAGTCCGCAAAGCAGGTGGGAAATCAGTCCTCGGGAAACTCCTTTAGGTGGCCTCAGGCCTGCGGGTGGGGAGCAGAGTGTGCCAGGGACCGCACAACACGCTCTGCTAGCAGGCGATGCCACCTTCTGTTTTGTTTCACCAACTGTGAGCTTCAGAACAAAGGAACAAGATCACACTGCTAACTGTTCCTTTGTAGAGGGTGGACTGAACAATGAAGCATCAGAATATTATGATTTACTCAGAAAATATTAGCTTTGAGGGTAACTAATGAAAGTAAGTTTGTAAAAGTATTATACTCACATGTTCTTCAAATCCCAAACCAACAAGGGAGAAATGACCAATGTGATAAGGGCAAAATGCTAAAAAGGAGGAAAAAACTCAATGAAAACTACAACACCAAAACAATGAACACCCCCTCATATGACCTCCCACTAAAAGGAGCCAGGGTTTCTTTGGAAATGGAAGACTCCATAGCTGGGTCAAAAATGTGCTGTACCTGGGACATTTTTTTCTAACTGCAGAATAATAGTTATTAAGGCAAAACAGGTCTATGTCAAAAAAAGAAAGAAAAGAAAAAAGAAAATCACTGTGAAGAGAGTCACAGGCCTAAGAGAGGACGGCAGAGGGGATGGGGAGAGTGGCTGTCGCACAGCAGCTGCCTACCCTGCACAGGGCCTATGCTGGACTCTGAAACGAGACTGAAGGTGGGAGGGTGATTTGAGCAACCAAAGAAAACCACTAGAAACATATGAAACATACACAAACCCATGAGCCCTTTAATGTTCAAAAAGAGCTGAAAATAACCGGGGGGGGGGGGGGACAGTGACAGCAAAGAAAACATTTTTGTTTTAGAAGCAATTAGCATAGCAATGAAGTACTAAAACCATCAATTTCTTAATGTGAAAATGACAAAAGGAAAACACTGAGCTTCTCCCGAGCACTGAAGTGCAGGTTAAAAGACTAGTCCTCACCGACAAGAATAAATCCTTGTTTAAAAAAAAAATAGCCAATAAACATAAAACATGACAGGATGTGCACTCATAATTTCCCAACACCTAGTAAGTGACTCAGGCAAGGATCACTGAGACTGATAAAGTCATTAGAGATAAACAGCTCCCACAGATGACCTTCTCCAGATAAAAGGAGAACGAGACCTGGGCAGGAAGGGTCAGGCTGTTCACTGATGAAAATGGGTGAGCCAACATCGTACACTTTCCTTATGTCACATTAGTGCCCTCAAGTGACAGCGAAGAACGTGCCACGAATACATTGAACTTGGGATCTAATGGAGCTCTTTAATACGATGACCTACAGAGACAAATGAGGAGGACCGCAGACATCGAGGAGGCAGCTGGACCACCACATTACGTGCAGGGCACATGACCTGAACGCACCAACTAGTTAATGGCAATATGGGTGGGGCATGGGGCAAAGCAAAGAGTACTATAGATTAAAGCAAACTTAAGACTTAACATAAAAATAATGTGTGGACGAATAAGTAAATACATAATGATGATGATGTGCAGACCTTATCTGGATATTTATCCAAAAAAACCAAATGCAAAATGACATATAAAGGGAAAACTTAGGAATTTAAAATATAATTCTGATAATTCAAATAAATTCTGATAATTTTGTAAGATGTAAAAAATACACTATAATTAAAAAAATCCTCTCAAATTTTTCACAATAAGAATTTTTATGTTTTCTGCAAATCTTTGTCATGTTCTACTTTGTTCTTAATAGAATTACACTTTTTATAGTAAAAGTAATTGAGTTACTAAATTATTAGGGAAAGAGATGACTCAATCATTAAGATCAAAACCAGAGTGAATCTACTAGGAAGTGGACCACAAACCTGCGTTGTCCGTTTCTTAATATTCCTGACTTATAAATAGAACAAAAGCCTAAAACAACACCCGCAGAAACACGAGCTTCTATCAAAACATCATAAAAAATAAAAACACTTACCAAAAACAAGAATGAACAGTGTATTGAGAGACACAACCCAGAAGACATGTTCCTAAAAGATCATTAATAAAACATAAAACATAGTTCATACTCAACATGTTTAATCTGACTACTCAATTTATTTAGCAATATCTTAGGTATTAAAGATAGTTAAAACTGAAATTTTCTCTCCATGAGGAACCCATTTGGACACTTGTTAGAAGTTACTCCTATTTCTCACTTCTTTTCCCCAATAAATGTTCCTACGCTTAACTGTGTTATTCCTAGAATTCATTCTTCAACTTTGGTGAACACAAATGCAGTGCATCTGACACCCAGCAGCCTGGGGTTAACCCCCTGTATCACCATGGAGGTTCCAGCAAGATTGCTGGGAGGAGGCACGAGTTTGCTTGTGTTTCATGTCACCCCTAAATATTTCAATTGGATTCTGGATTGGGATGTAGACAGAACCCTAAGGGCTAAGTGCGGCTCTTACTGAGAGACGCGCAAAGCTGCTCCGCTTACAATGCTATAGCCTTTAACCCTGCAAGACTGAACTTTTAAAGATCAAGTTATTTTAACTACCATTAACTTTGGGCTCCACTCTCTTTTTATTTTTGTTTTTTGAGACAGGTCTCACTATCTAGCTCAGGATGACCTTGAACTCACAGTGATCCTTCTGCCTCAGCCTACCAAGCACTGGGATTACCAGCATGAGCCACTAAGCCTTGTTTTGGGCTTCATTTTCTTAAAAAGAAAAAAAAAAAAATCAAGTACTTCATAATAATTTTCTTTTAAAGTATTTTTCAGTAATTTCAACACACAAAATACATTTCCTTTAAATATGAAGTAATTCAAAGCAAGGGTATTTTGACTTTAAGTATAAAAAGGAAACACTATAAACCTGACATTACTGAGTAACTAAGAAAACTACTTCCCAGTTCTGTTATTAAAAATAACCAGTTTTCCCTCCCATGTGTGTGCACAGGCTGTGCTTGCACCTCTTTCATTTGTTCCCTGCCCCAGCACAAGCCCTCATTTTGGCGTCCAAGGCAGCCAATGGGAGTAGCTGGTAACAGGACTCGGGGCCCAGGTGGCCTTGGTTCCCTGCTCTACCACAGAACTTCCCAGTGCAGTCATTTCAGGTCACAGGAAGGCAGAGCCAGGAGCCATCCATCATGGCTGCCCCGTTCAGGCCTAGCGCCTGACTCCCCGATGAAGTGCATCTGACTGAGCTTCAAGTGCAAAGCCAGCCACTTGGCCGAGACTTGCCACGCTTCGGCACAGGCGCTGCTGCATCTCAGGGCAGGGCCCTGCAGTGAGAGGGTCACACAGTTAGCAGTCATAGACCTGGCTCACTGAATACTGGTAGTGACCCCCGTGGTGGGACAACTGCAGTCATGTCCCCTGTGCACTTTACAAACACCCCTGCAAGGGACTGCTGTGGTGTCTGGCAGAGGTATGGCACTGCTCCTGGTGGTCACAGGACTTTTCTAGTCCTTGCCCTGGTGAGCAGGTAAAATTCCAACTGTCAGAAACAAGTCAGGGTTGGGGCCCTACCGTGCCGACTGTGCCAATAATACTCCCAGCATGGCCATTTCTAGGATGGCTTTATGCAAAAACTCCTTCACGAATTCCTACAATCTAACAACTGGCCCTGTGCTTGCCAGGAAGCTGGTACCAGTGGCCTGTGGTGCCACAGCCTGGCATCCCATGCTTTACTGTACTCTCTAAATGTTAATTTAAAAGGTATGCTGAATTGGAAATAATAATTAGTTTACTTACAAGAAAAACTAGTGATCCATCAAGTCCTAGCATCTAAAAACAAGTAACAAGAGGCATTAGTACAAGATGCAACATGAATTTTTACTCTTACAAAAAAGGTTTGTTTTCCTTTCAGTATCTTGTTTCATCTCCGGTGCCAGGAATTAAATGCAAGGCCTTGTCATGCTAAGCAAGTATTCCAACACTGAGTTACAGACGCTGTTAGCCCATCACTTTGGTATCTTAACACAACTCTAACCCAGGACTCCCACTGTTGAAGTGTAACTTTATTTATGGGAATTTCATGTTTTGGGTGTGTGTGTGTGTGTGTGTGTGTGTGTGTGTTGAGACAGGGTCCTGCTATGTAGTTCAGGCTGCTCTCGAACTCAAGGCAATCAATCAATCCTCCTGAGTCCAGAGAGCTCTCCTTTTATTGAAACTGGGTCTCATTACATGTTGCCAGGCTAGCCTTGAGCTCAGGACTCTCCTGCCTCAGCCTGCTCAGATGGGAGCAAAGGCTTGTCACATGATTATAAAATCGTAATGAACTCTACCTTGGGTTTAATTCTTTAAAGACCAGGTCAATACCACTGTATCTTTTTGTGAGCTTAAGGGTAAAAAACACTTCCTTAAAGTTAAATCATTACCCAGTTTTTCAAAGTCAACATTTTCAAGTGAAACACTGCCTAAATGAAGCAAGTTATATATTAAAGGTCAGAAACAGAAACAGCCTTCTGTGTCATTTTTTAAAATCATAAACAGTACATTTTCTGTAGAAATTAAATTCTTATAACTATTTTCATCAAATGTAGCTACAGAAGTAATGTATGTATCTAAGAATGCCCGACTCTAACATGGAATGCAGCACACTCACCCGCTCCCAGGTGAGCTCTTCCGCAGCCCGGTCCCACTCCAAAGCATTCCAGTTCATGTCATCTGCAGGTGACATTGCACGTTAAGGATGGACCTGACGAACCTGAACTACAATAGTAAGACGCACTCTACTTTAATTAATAGACTGTTGAGAAGCTAAGCCACAATTAACTTTTCTACAGTGAGTTTTTGCTTCTTAGGCAATAACGACTACAGATAAGTACATACCTATAAACAAAATATATAAAGTACAGTGATCCTAAACTGTGGTGAGCGCTAGAAAAGAAAGAAGGTTATGTGAAGGTGAGGAATTCATAGCTCTGGGCACACATGAGTCTGGTCAATTTGAGGAGACAGGAATCAGAGGACTAGAACATTCTGAGTGATGAGACAGTGGAAGGTTATTATATCATGTAAGAAAACAGGCTTTTGGATTTCATTTGATTTTTTAGTGCAGGAGAAAAATCACTGAAAACTTTAAAAGGCAGAAGAGTAATATGAACCCTGTGATGCAAGAATGGACAGAGGACATGGTCACAGCACGGGACAGTGCTGATCTGAGCTGAGGGTGGCGGCAGTCAGTAGGGAGCAGAGGCTCGGCCACTCCCCTTACACTGTGTGCTTTTTCCACCCTGCAAGACTCAGCTCAAAAGCCACTTATGCTGAGCTTCCAAGAGGGTCTGATTTAAAATCCTGTCTCTACATAGCATCTTCAGAGCAAGCTGCATGGCCTGCTAGAATGGGGGCTTCCTACTTCTTCCCCAGCCTGGAAAGCCATGGGGCGGGGCCTGGTGCTCAGCCCACAGCGACATGCTAAGCATGTCAGGGAGACACGCAGACACCAGCAGGGTCACATGGACCTAGGACAGGCAGCTCCTGGCAGGTGAACTGCATGGCAGAAAAGGAGAGAAGGCAGCATGCTACTGAGCGCTGACTGGCAGACCCCACCTTGGATCTGGCCTCACATTCCAGAATTTACACTGCTAGAAAATGAAAAACTTGGCTTCTTCAGGTGGCACTTTACCTATGAGGCATATTTCAAAAACTCCTTTTCAGCCACAAAGTTCAACTAACTCAATGGAGACAGAAACACAGAAAAAAAGGTAAGGTAAATCTGTATCAAATTCCCTAAAAAAAAAAGCTGTATTCCAACTTCAACAATTTTCTCTCACCCATTCTACAAAATGGCATAAAGGGTTTTAAGACACAAAATGTTCCACCTTCCAGAAACAAATGTATGCATAGGTATATTCATAAATGCCAGTTTGCCATAGTAAAGTAAAAACAATCACAGAACTTCAAAACCCTAAAGACTGAGCATCATTCCCTCCAGTGCAGCTGCCCGGGGACTCAGGACCTGGAAGGGGCAGCCTTTACCCTGGGCCCCATTGTTCGCGTCCACCGCATCCTCCACGCCTGCCTCATCCTCCTCCTCATTATCCTCCTCCTCCTCCTCTGCTGGGTCATCCTGTGCGTCCGGGTTCTCCCCCACCACTGCATTCTCTGCTGGTGGGTTGGCAGGCTGCTCAGCCGCAGCATTTTCTGCACCATTTCCCCCTGCCGGAGCCTAGGAAAACAGAAGAGCCAGAAACTTAGCTACCTTGTCATGTCATCTCCATAGTCTCCCCACTAGGAAAACAGTAGTGACACAAACTCACTAAGATCCACAAATAAGCACCTTCCAGAGTCACCTTGGGATACGAGAGCTAAGTTTCCTTTCCCATGTGTCACTTAGTTTCACGAAGCATTATAGAAAGTGGGCTTACGAATCTGGCTATCTTTAATACTTCATTCTGTAACTGTCTTTTTAAAAGACATCTCTTGTTTTTACTGACTTTAGGAATGGGATGAAAATGCATTTTTGAAAAAATTACTTATACATACATATAAATGCTCTATTGTCATTTACTTAAAATGTCTTCTTGTTTCTGTTCTCAGTCCCCAAATGCACCCTCCTCTGGCTCTTCCTAAGTTCTCCTACCTAAAAAATGCAGACACAATTGTCATTAACAGTTAAAACACACACCCATGATTTAATGAGGCTCTTAAAACAAGGTTGCATTAATGCTTACAAATGAGAAAATGATAAAACATTAATCTTAGATGAGAATGGTGTCATTTCTTTATAGTCTGTTGTCTACGCGCATTTTTTAGAGAAGCAAAATGCTGTAGAGAAAAAGAAACCATGTATTTGGATGACATCAATCTGCATGCTGAAAAAAGCAGAAAGTCTTCAAAACAAAACAAAAAAATAGTTATCATTACTTTGTGAACAGTTTTCTCATAATAAATTTTTTTTTGGTATCAGGGATTGAACTCACAACTTCACGTCTGCCAGCAGGTGCTTATGTCTCATAATAAAATTTATGAAATACAAATAGTTTTCATTACAGTAAGTAAGTAATTTGTGACCTTTTTAGTGCCATAACTGCTCAGGAAGCAAGATACTAAACATCATTTTATCCTCTCCTTTTCTCAGCACCTCTAGCAAACTTCCTCGCATCTAAGACTGTCATCGCTCAAACAGAAAAAAGAAAACTGTGCAAGAATGGTGTCAGGAACCGTTGAAGCTGAATATACATGCAGGGTATGGCCCTGGCACAGCTGAACTGAGAACAAGGAGACGCCTCGAGGAGCAGGACCAGCCCCAGCTGAGGAAAGGTGGCTCCAGCTCCAATTAACAGGATGCAGACTGTAGCTGCAAGCATTTCACTCCTGTAGTGGGATTCACCTGGAGACTTTCTCCTAGGATAGTTCTCCTTAATTAGCATAGTCTGTTGCTTGGAGGGGTCCTGGAAGCCCACCCAAGGTCCTGCTCAGGTCTCCTGCATTTTCCATTCTAACCCCTTCTTTGTTTGAATACTAAATTAAACATGGGCCACCCAGAGACATTCCCTGTCTTAGCCCACAAAGTCTCAAACTCTGCAGAGGGTTTTGAGGCTCCTGGAGCCCTAAGAATCATACCACTTGTCTCATTTATTTAAGCCTTCACGTATACTCGTTTGGGAAATTAGGGATCTTGGCTAGGTCCCCGATAGATAAGACTCGTACCCAGTTTTTCTACTTTTGTCTTCTTGACAGGAAACACAACATGATAAAGAACTGGCATATCTCCGGGCATGGTGGCTCACGCCTGTTATCCCAGCACTCTGGAGGCTGAGGCAGGAGGATTGTTGCAAGTTCGAGACCAGTCTAGGCTACAAAGTGAGCTCAAGGCCAGCCTGAACTGCATAGAGAGACCCTGTCTCAAAAAAGAAAAAAAAGAACTGGTATATCCTTCTTAATTGTTGAACAGCGTATGAAAAACTTTAACTTGGAAATTGTACCTTCACTTCCAAGCCCTCGTTAAGCAGTTCACCCAAGAAAAGAGAATGAAAGTATTTTAGTATACGCTCTAATACTGTTCTTGACCCAGCAGGAAAATTAAGAGGCAAAGTCACAAAAGCATGCCTAGGATTTTTCACATTTGTCTTAATCTTCTTCCAAACCTTTCCACTAGCATCCTTTGAAGTGGTCAAAGACCCAGAAATCAGATTGGGCGGGAAGACTACAAATTTGAGATCAGCCTAGGAAACTTAAGACGACTGTCTCAAAATACAAAATAAAAGCAGGCTAGGGATATGAAAGGTACTGGGTTCAATCCTCACGACTGTGGGAGTTCAAAAATAAAAAAGCACAAGAACATTTATGAAGTATGTGTCCAGGATTTAGACCTTAGAGGGCGATATAACTTTCACCTCCTACCTAAGTAAAGCAAGTGTCAGAGCTGGAGGTGTTGTTACCTCATTCTGGTGGTGCCCTGCAGCATTGAAGGGAGGCACGGCATGCTCTAGCCAGATTGGGGCTCCCCCGTGGACGATCTGCTCTCGCAGCCACACCAGGCTGATGAATGCACACAGCGTGCACGTCACCACAAAACAGCCCTGCAAACAATCTGCCAACAGGTTCTCCCTGTTTAAACAACAAACAAACAAGCAAGCAAAGAAACATAGATGAGGACTCCAAGAACACTCATAAATACAGCCAGAAAAGCACATCATAGTTTTTGGGAGAAAATCAGTTTCTCCAGAAGTAACATCAGCACCACACAGCGATGAACTACCTTGCCACAGCCTACCCTTCCACATGACCATGAAGCAAGAAGGCAGCAAGTAAAAGCAGCCCAATACTTCAGAGAGGCCAAGCATTCCATTTACAGAACTTACTAACAGTCAGTAGATCTCTCAGATGGTTCTGAAAATTTAATTTCCTTATTGTTTTTTTACACACAAGTTTTAAAATATACTTGGAAAAAAGTTTTAAAAAACTAAAATGCACTCAGCTGGCACCTAACTCAAGGGAAATCAAGAATCATCAAATCAGAGAGTGAAGCTCCTCCGAACATGGGCCCTTGACAATGTAAAAAAATGAAGGCTGAAAGATGTTCACTGTGTCTAAGACAATTCTACAACATATTTTGAGAGCATCTTCACTTAGAAAGCAAAGTCTCGATGCTAACTGCAAATATACCCAAAGTACATGAGTTTCAATGTAGGTAAAGTATGGTCTTTTAGCAATCATACCGAAAATGCATGGGATGCTGCAACACAGAAGACCCCTTTGTTCTTTCCCTCCCTGAAAGCATGTCTTTCTCTACCATGCTTGTGATTTCAGAATATACTTAACTCAAATATCCTGGTAGGCTTTGAAAATACACTGTTTTAACAGAATGACTTTTTATCCCATGGAAAATCTGAGGAAGGTCAACCTGGATGATCTCAGCCTAGCAGCTGCAAACTTAAACCAAGTGTGTGTGGTCCTTAATTTGAAAGAGGAATCTTAACCACTCCTCCCTAAGAAATGCTCCAGGCAACAAAATTTTGATGGGTTGGGACTAAAACATGCCCTATTCTCCTCTGCCATCAGCAATAAAAACAATTAGCTCAATTAGCTGTGTTTTAGACATTTTCAATGGTAACAAACTCTACTGTCCTTTTTCCTATGCTGGGGCTGGTTTTGCATACTGTCTGGACAAGAGCGGCTGTCAGGTTCCAGAGTAGAGATGGGGCTCATGAGCTTCCTCTCTCCTCCTTCTATGACACTGCCCTGAGACCACCAGGAAGAGAGCTCCCATCAGCCTGGTGGAAGACAAGAGGCAGCGGAGGAGGCCTAAGGCAGCTCAGGCAGGACACTTAGGTGGTCAAGCCCCACGAAGACGCATGAATGACCCAGCCAAGTTTAACAGATGAACAGCTTAAATGAGCCCAGTTCAAACTTCAGAGCTCAAGAACTATGAGCAAATAAAATGGTGCTTGTTTGAAGCCAGTAAGTTTCAGAGTTTGTTCTGCCACAAGAGATAATCAACGCAGTGTGCCGAGAGAGGACCCAAATTGAGGTCCAAAGTATATAACAACTATTAAGATACAAAGAAAATTCAAAGTAAATTTTCACAAAAATAAAAGATCTATTCCATAATGAAAATAAAACACTACCCTGGAAAACTGTTTCTGCTTTCTTCTGACCATCCCCAATAGGTCTCTAGTGTTCCTCTGCTGTCTAGGAGCAGCTAATGAAGGCAGTGCAGGTGCATAGGTGGCTCTTCAGCCAGTCACCTTAGGAAAAGGGGGAGCGGCCAAGCAGGGCAAGCAACAATGCTGAATGTCAAAACGCGGTAAAACAACTGCACGAACACATTCTTAGCATGTGCTTTCTTATAGCCTAAAACATATTTTAAAATTTATCTTAGCATAGGAACATAATACTACATATCTTGAACTTCATGATGGCCTATTTAACAACTAATCCCACCATTACAAAACAGTTCTTTAATGGGTGTATTTTAAAAGAACCATCATGAATATACGTTAGCCACTTCTGCTATCCTAGCTGTAACTGTTAGGATAAGAAACATCAAGGATTGTCCTTGGAACAAGATGAAGACCTTTCAAATACTAAATACGGTGAAGCATCATTCCCATCATGACTCAGTTCAATACTCACGTGGACAGCATGTCCAGTGGCAGTGTCAGTAGTGAGCTCACGGAGCCAGTAAACAAGCACTTGTAGATGCGGCCTGTCAGGAAGGGCACAAGGGCACAGTCACAACCCGCATTGTCAACTCAGTCATTCAGGAAAGCAGCCGTAAAACCACAATGGCCATTGACATTAGTGTTCTAAGTCTGCTTCTCTAAATACTATACTTTTACAGACACTGTCAAGCACTGGAACAGCATAGAAACGTTACATAATAGTGCTTAGGGTACTTTCTCTAGACTTGTTTTACAAAACAGATACTATTTTTTTTTTGTCTACATCTAAAAATCTGATGCAAATAAAACAAGCACCTTTTCCCTCATTTCTATCCTCATCTCACAGTTTCTCCCAATATTTTCATCTGAAATTTCAGTGCCAGCCTATCATGTAAAAACTCTTAATTATCACTGTAGGTTAATGATCATCGAGCTTAGACATAAGGACTTGTTTCATTAAATTTCACACCTTTTTCTGACTCCTTGGCTCCTTTAGTAAAGTGTATTCTGTTTCATAAAGAGTTTATAGTAATGAGCTTTCTAAATCCTTATGACAAACCAAATGTCGGTATTTTGTTATCTGTACTGTGTTCTTCCATCTGGGGATACTTTTCAGGAGAGGAATTAGTGGGCCAGGGATTTAGCTCAGTGGCTTAAGTGCCTGCCTGGCAAGCGCGAGGTCATGAGTTCAATCCGGGGGGCGGGGGGGAAGGAGAGGAATTAGTTTCAAAACTGCTGTCAAAATCAGACATGGTAGCACACACCTATAATCCTAGCTATCAGTGGGGGCTAAAGCAGGAAGATCACAAGTTCAAGGGCATCCTCGGCAACTTAGTGAGACCTGTTTCAAAAATTTAGAACAGTATTTTTGGGTCCCCTCCCCAGTACTGGGGATTGAACTTAACAACCTTGCACTTGCCAGGCAGACACTTATGCCACTAAACTAAATCCCTAGCCCCTAGGGGTTTTTTTTGAGAGAAGATCTTACTATGTAGCCCTTAAATTCATGATCTTTCTAACTCAGCCTCCTGAGTGCTAAGATTACAAGCATATGCCAACACACCTAAGATTAAAATACCTTTTAAAAAAACAGGGCTGGGAATGTAGCTCAGTGTTGGAGTACTCTTGGTTTTGATTCTCAATACTGTTTTTTTTTTTTTTTTTAAAAAGTCAAACTTGGAAGTTTCTAATGTCTTCAAACTTTCAGCACTGCTCATCTGAAGTCTAAAGCAAATTTCATTTTCTGTACTTTGTAGGACAATCGAAGAATACTGTAACTATCACCATCTCCACTCTATCAGCTCTGGAAAACTTGGAATTGTGTTTAGGTTTGTGAATCTTTTTCCTTTACTGGAATCAACTTTCTTTTCAACATAAAAGACACCATTTCCTCACCTCCATTATCTCTCTTCTCTTAAAAAAAAAAAAAAAAAAAAAAACCTTAACTACAGTTACTGAAACAAGTGGATCTAGCCTCCATCTCTCCATTTGGTTTTTCTCTTTCTCAGAACCACTTCTCCCTCTGAATAATGTCCTACGATGATGAGGCCAATCTTCTAGTTCATTAATTAACTCAACAATAACTATTCTGTTATTTTATGTATTTCCCAAGATTTTCATTCTAGAGGTGGTAAAAAAAAATGTACTTAAGGAGTCACAAGAATATTAATTATATTTTAAAATCTTGCTTGTTTTTAGTGCCAAGCAATCATATTCATATACTCTGAAATTATACACCACCTACTCCTCAAAATCTTTAAGAAAAACAAAAGAACAAAGGATTACCCAAGAAGGTAGGTCAGTGTGTCAACTCCTAAAGACCCCTCATATATAAATGTTAAACCTTCCAATTATTTAGAACCATTAGATCTGCATGTTTACCACTGCAAAAGAGAGACAGACAGACAGACAGAGAGAGTCTCTGTGTGCTGTTCTTTCCTTTTCCACATTGTTAAGAAGCACTTCAATTGGGATGCAGCTCAGTGAGAGAACATGCTTAACATGCATGAGGCCCTGCATTCAATCTCCACCACAATGAAAGCTCCAAAGTCATTCTTAATTCACGTGAATGTGAAGCTTTCTCAATATACAAGGTACAATCAAAACATAATATGAATGCTTAAATTTTTAAAAAATTATTAAAGTAAAAGATACATTGGCATTAATTCTCCTTGTTGCTCTGACCATACTTATCTCATTGTTCTTTCCCCTTTCTGAAGCAACTCTGGAAGTCCCCTTTTCTGAGTGTCTTTATGAGATGTGACCAAAATACAGTAAATGCTGCGGCTGTCAGCCCACAGAAAGGCATTTCATAAACACTACAGAGCATCCTCATCCACTTTATCCACCAGACTCGGCACTGTGCAACTCTGGCTCTTCCCCAAAGTCAAAACGATCATGAAAGATAAACATTTTGAATCAGTTCAGACATTGAGGCAGCCACAACACTGCAACTGAAGACAGAACTACTGGAAAAAGTGGCAAAAATAAGCTTAAGTGTGTTTGAAGTGAGAGGGAAGATTTTGAGGGATACTAAGGGGAATATAATTATTGTAATAATTTTTTAAAAAATTTAAGCATGCATCATAGTTTTAATCATACCTCCTATGACATTACAATAATAAGTAACTGAGGTAATATTTTTTATAATAAATATACAACATTTAAACTGCAAAAAAACATGAATACTCACATGCTGTAAGAGGAACAACTCCCAACCACGCAAAGGCCACAAGTGTGTAATGAAACCAGTATCGTATTGCAGTGCCAATACTTGTAACCAGCCCAGCAAATATGTCCTGGATGGGAAGCCGTGAAGGCATATCTGGGGAATAAACTAAAAGTGGGGGGAGGGAGAAATCTCATGATGATTTAAAAATAGCTTAATTCATAAATACAAAATAAGCAGGTACAGCTATCTTAACTTTCAATATAAGTACTGTAATTCAACATTTTTCCAGTAAAAAAAAAAAAAGAGTGAATCAAATAGTCATAATACCATATCTACCCCAGAAAGTCATTTATGAAGCAATCACATGTAACATGTGAAAATGGGGTGCGAGGGGCTGAGCAAGAAAAAGTATTCAGAAGAATTTCATGTCCTTGGCTCAGAATCATGAACCTCACGGGAAGCAAGGCACATGTTTAGTGCTCAGACAATGAAACAGTATAGTGATGTGTGGTTTGCTAAGGTATTCAAGATGCAGTTGAGGAAACAGAAACAAGTGAAGCTGATATCAGGCAACCAAGAGAAAACTCCTGACCAGAGACTCTGGACATAGCACTCAAAGAGCCCAGCACCTGCAGCAGGGCCACTGCACGCGCCAGCCACAGCCCACTACAGTCTGTTGGCCAGTGCGTCCCACACCTGTAAAACTGCACAGAAAATTCTGAGTGAAAACTCCAACTCTTGCTACTTCTTTGTACAATGTGCCTTAATGCACTCAGAGAAAAGATAAATTCTGCCATATTTTAGAAAATCATCCCTTAAAAATGGTTCTATAAAAGCCACTGCTTATTTAAAAAGCCTGCTAGAGATGAAACAGGCTAAGAGGAACATGTTTCCTATGAAACTAGATGAGGAATTATGATACCTAAGGCTTCCAAATTAAAGATCTATGATTTGTAAGAACACTGTCACTAAGCCGTTCATACCTATAAATATTACAGAGTAAATAACAAATGGAAACTTTTTTATTACAGCCACTTAGATCTCTGAGTGCCCATAGGCTATTTTTTATAGAAAAGCAAGTCTCTGGACCAGTAACGAGACTTTTTGAGAAGGGGAAGGGAAACAGCATATAAATGTCCAGTGAACCCTACAGTATACAAAATAAGTTTCTGTCAGCTTCACAGTAAAAGCCTACATTATTTCCCATCAAACTTCATGAAAATATTCAACTCTTTAGTTCTGATATAAATCTTAAGCCGTACAGTTTTTACACAGTACAGAAAATCAAAGACTATAAATAACAGATCTGATTTTTTTATGGCAATGAATAAAGTTCTAAGAGTATAAAAGTACCTACTTCAACAATTACACTTATCAAAATACAAAGTAAAATGAATACTAAATATAGCATTTATATGGAGCAGAAAAAGACACTTTAAAAAGAAAATAAAAGCTAGGCATGGTGATATACACCTGTAATCCCAGCACCTGAGGAGACTGAGGACGGAAGAGTCCAAGTATGAGCCCAATCTGGGTAAATTAAAAAATAAAAAAAAGACTGGAAATGCAGCTCAGTGAGAAGGCTATGGGCTCACTCCCCAGAAAAGCCTTAAACAGAAAGATAATTAAATAAGGCTGGGGATGTAGTTCAGTCTAGAACACTTCCCAAGCATACGGAAAGGCCCTGGGTTCAACCCCCAGTACTACTTGCTTTGATTTAAAACTGTCTTTATTACTATTATTCTAATGTGTGCAACTTAATCTCAAAAGATAGTACAAATCAAGAGTTTTAACACAATCAAGACAGGGTATCACCATTAATTTTTCTAGCAGATAATGGTATGATAGTCATTTTCAAAAAAGAACGCTTACGTGCTGCATAATGTACACATGCAATTACTGGGCAGGCGTGATAGCTCATATCTGTAATTCCAGCACTTGGGAGGCTGAGGCAGGAGGATCACCATGAGGTTAAGGCCAGCCTGTACCACACTAAGTTCAAGTCCAGCCTGAACCACATAGTGAGATCGTATGTTTTAAAAAATGGAAATTAGAAAAAAAAAGTATAAATAAAATCATTTTAAAAAGGACAGACCAAGAAAAAATTGGAGGAAGGGAAAGATAGGTTAAGAATGAGAGCAAAAATAAAATAAGACAGGTCATGTGTGAAAAACCAGTGACAGTGATGGGTACATCTTGTGGACTTGCTTTGTACATCTGAACATGTCTGTAATTAAAAGGAAAAAAAACTTTAAAAATTTTAAAAAAGAAAGGAAAAGGGAGGAACCTACAAAACTTGTATGTGTGTTAAGAGATGACAGTATTTAAAAATATTTTCCTAATGGAAGAGGATTTTTTATTATTATCAATAAAATTGAAAATTGCTTTAGAATCAGCTAAGCACCTTTTACTGCTGGTAACAACCAAACCACTACAATGAAAACACTGAAAACAAACTTACTTGGTGTAAAAGCAAATCTGTGCTTGCATAATTCACAGTATTCTTTTCGACTGTGTTTCAGCCACTGAACTAAGCTGTAATCACAAACACATTCATAAACACAGTATTTACAGAGAGATAGTAAGGTTTCGTTGAAAACTAACATTCTGCTTTGATTAAAATCTTATCTATTACGGAGGTTTTACAGTTCTTACTGATTCAAATTTAGAATACTCTGAGAATTTCAAATTTAGAGCAGTCTTTACTTTTTATAACTGCCATCAAAGAATACAGAACTTACATTAGCTAAAGACAATATATATTAAACTTTTACTAAAAGAGTTCAATTAATCTAAATTATAATCTTTTCAAAACTAAATGAATAGACTGGGAAGTTAGCTTAGCAGCATAAGCGCCTGCCTGACAAGCGTGAGGTCGTGAGTTTGATCCCCAGTACCAAAAAAAAAAAAAAAACAAAAAACTAAATGAATAGGAATGAATCCAAGCATTAACCTCCCAAGTTCTAATAATAGTCTGGTAACATGGGTTATCTGTTATCAAGCTGAATCCTAGCTCTTCCACTAACTGGCTGATCATGTGATGTAAGACAGGCATTTATCCTGTCTATGTTTTAGTTTCCACCTCAGTTTTCTTGCAAAGCTAAATGAGTTAAAATGTATAAAAGCAATGAGGGTTAGGAGCACTGAGGATAAGATTATAGGCACATGCCTATAATCTTAGCACTTGGGAGGCAAAGGCAGGAGGATCACTGTGTTCAAGGCCAGTTTAGATTACATAGTGAGTTCAAGCCCCGCCTAAACTACACTACAAGAGCCTGTCTCAAAAACTAAAATAAAAGCACTGAGAATAACATTGGCACAAAGTACTGTACTTCATAAGTGTAGGCTAATATTATGCCTCTCTAAACAGAAAAGAATAGCACGTTCGAGGGACAGAATCTTCACAATACACCACATCAAGAGGGAAGGCATTAAGAATTATGGATAATGTAGCTGTGATTACATGCCTGTAATCCCAGCACTGGGAAGGTTGAGGCAGGAGGACCGGTGCAAGTTCAAAATCAGCCTGGGCTACCAAGTGAGCTCAAGGCCAGCCTGAACTGCACAGTGAGACCTTGTCTCAAAAAGATCAAAAACAAAAGAATTATGGATAATGTAATTCCCATACGTTTACAAACTCTAAAAGTAACTACGGAACAAGTTTGTTGAAATAATCATTCTTACTAAATAGATGACAAAACTGAAGCTCAGAATTACACAGTTTCCTGGAAGTAGACTTACCATTCTTGATGGATGAACTTAATACTGCCAGTACATACACAAGGATGATACAGAGGTTTCTCAGGTGTTCCTTCTGATCGACATACTCTGCATATGTCTGTTAATGAGAGAGAAAAACAATTTGGTTACAAGTATTTTTAAGAAACGGACCACCAAAAACTATGTTATGTTACAGCAACAACATCCCTTGGCAAAACATTAACCAGCAGCACAAAATCTGAAAATCGTGATTTAAATGATATGTAAATGTGTAACAAACTAAAAAGTTTCCCTTAAAATCAACATGAGTTGTGGTCCAGGGTTTAGCTTGGTGGTCTAAGGGTCTGCCCTGGTAAGCATGAGGTCGTGAGTTTGATCCCAGGTACACACACACACACACACAATTTTTAAAAGGGCTGGGGATTTAGCTCAGCAGCATAAGCGCCTGCCTTGCAAGAGTGCAGTCATGAGTTCAATCCCGGGTATAAAACAAACAAACAAAACATTAACAAGAGTTTTTCCTTAGACTAGAACTCTGTAAATAAAGCTTAAAAATAAGTTTTTTTTATTTAAAACTATACTCTCCCATAACAAATACTGAATAAAAAAATGCAAAATCAGATTACCATTAGACTCCTACCAGTTTTAAACTCCATTTCCAACAGTTGAGCAGTTTAAAATCCTAAATGCAATCCTGACAGTTTACACACACACACACATACACACACACGCATGCGTGCACGCGCACACACACCCCCATATCACACACTGAGGATTTAACATGGATCAGCAGTAGGGGAGCACTGTACACATCCTCTTCCTCATCTCAACCATAGGACAAAACATGTATAAACCTGGAGATGGTGCCAGGGATATAGCTCAGTGGCACAAGCACCTGCCTGGCAAGGTCCCGAGTTTGATTCCCAGTACAAAAAACAAAACAAAACAATCTAGAGGAAAGACAGCCTCTTTAAAAAACAGTGCTGATAACATTGGACAACCACATACAAAAGATTGAGTTTAAACTCATATGCCTCACCATGTGCTAAACTAAAATCAAAATGAATCAAAGATCTAAATGTTAAAACTGACACACTTAAAACTGTTGGAAGATAAAATAAGTGAAACTCTTGAAGGCATAGGCAAGCAAGGACTTCCTGAACAAAACCTTACTGGTACAAAAAAAATAACACCAAGAATCCACAAACGAGATTATATGAAATTAAAAGCCTTCTGCACAGCAAAGCAAACCAACAGACTGAAGGAGGAAAGAAAAAAATCTACAGCATGGGAAAAAATTTTGCCAGCTACTCCTCACAGCGCTAACATCTACAATATATAAAGAACTCAAACAGACCCCAAAATAAAAAAATCCAAATCAAAACATGGACAACCAAAATGAACACACTTCTCAGAAGTACAGATGGCCAATACATGAAAAAATGTTCGACATCACTGGCCATCAGAAAAATGCAAATAAAACAACACTGAGATTTCATCTTACTCCAAAAAGAATGGTTCATCAAGAAATCAAATAAAGCCAGGTGTGGACGTGTAGGTGTATAATTCCAGCACTCAGTGCCTGAGGCAGGAGAGGAGGATCAGTATGAGTTAGAGGCGACCCTCAGCTACAGAGCAAATGTAAAGCCAGCGTGGACTACATAGTGAGACAAAGAAAGAAAGAAAGAAAGAAAGAAAGAAAGAAAGAAAGAAAGAA